>BRYC01000471.1:50770-73448 GCA_030267985.1 Parmales sp. scaly parma | reverse complement strand
GGAGGAGGAGGACTCGGAGGAGGGAGCCGAGGGTCGTCCGCTGCGCCAAGAATCTCCGGAGACTGACGCGCAAGGGGCAAACCTTTCCCAAGGGGCAAACCTTGCCCAAAGGGCAAACCTTGCCGCGTCCGGGGTCTACCCCGCTAGCCCGTCGCTCGTTAAGCTCCACAGGAAGGGGCAGCCCGGGCAGGAGGGGAGCGGCGGGAGCAGGACCAGGCCCAGGCCCAGGAGCGGGAGCGGTGGCGGGAGCGGTGGCCGTCGCTCCCCCTCCTCCCCCCCCTCCCCAGCGTCGTCTTCTGCTTCTCCTTCTTTTTCTGCTTCTCCTTCTGCTTCTCCTTCTTTTTCTCCTTCTCCTTCTCCTTCTCCTTCTCCTTCTCCTTCTCCTCCTCCTCCTCCTTCTTCCTCTCCTTCTCCCTCATCACCTGCAGCGTTCGTCTCCTCCTCGGCAATCCACTCCTCGCTCCCCCTTCCAACCTACTCGGACCCGTTCGTCTCCGAGCTTCGCCACTCGGTCGAGAGGATGGAGGTAAAATGTATGCTCTACTCATACGAGAGATCCCGTCGTCGTCGGCGAGGGGGGACGACCGCCACCGCGGCGCAAGGGGCTGATATTGATATTGAAATTGATAATGATATTGATTTTGATATGCTTGCGTACAACAGCCTTCGAAGCAGCCACGAGGCGCTCCGAGCCCTGTCCTCCGCAGTCGAAGACCACCTGACCACTTGGCACTGGCCGGTGAGTCGGGGGAGGGAGGTGGGAACTACGAGCGAGGATAGTCCTGTTCCGGACGTTCACGGGACGTATGATGTTGTGCCGAGGAGGAGTAGGAGGGGGGGAGAGGGGAACGAGCGGCAACAGGGTGCTGGGCGACGGCGGCGCCGAGGCCGAAGAAGGGCCTCCTCCTACGACCTGACCCTCTTCGCAGTCTGGCGCAGCCTCGGGCAGAACATTCTGAGCCTCGGGCTGAGCGGGGCGGCGGCAGTTGCGCCACCGCCGGCGCCGCCGGTGCCGCCAGTGCCGCAGGAGGAGCAGCGTGCTGCGAGAAGCGCAAGGAAGCTCGGGGCGAGTTTTTTGGCTGTTGCGGCAACTGGTGCAGCCAGTCCACCACCACCACCACCACCACCACCACCACCACCAGCCGCTGCAGTTGCAGTTGCAATTGCAGTTTGCCCCCCCCGCGCGCCTGTAACAATCCTGCAGCCCCGCCTTCGTGCTAGTCTCCCATCGGCATCGGCCCAGTCGGCGTTCACAAGCAACCTGCCCCCCCGGCGGGCAAGTCTCTCGTCTAGTCAGACGGGAGGAGTTTTTCCCACGGCTCTATCGTCCCCGAGAAGCTCCTCCTTTCCCTGGAGCACTTTTTCCTTGCTTCCGGAGGAGACAGCGACGGCGAGTCCGTTTCGTCAAGGCCAAGGAGCTCGGAGCGGAGCTGAGGATGGTGGCGATGGTTGGCGACGGGAGCTTGGGCTCCTGAACTTGAACGGGAAGGCGGCGGTCGAGACCGGGGGGGTAGCAGCTGCGGCGGCGGCGATTGACGACGACGAAGGCGACTGGGAGGACAGTTGCGACAACGGTGGCTTCAGCTCCTCCGACGACGATTCGTCGTCGAGCTCGAGGGGGTCGTTTGACTTTGCCCTCCTCGCCGACACTCTCCCTCGTCTCCCCGTCTTCAGGAGGCTTAGCAAAGGGCTGAGAGTTGCAGCTGCGCCGACAATGGGGGGGGGAAGGCGCGAGGAGGAAGAGCTGAGTAGTACCCCGAGCCCGAGCCCGAGCTTACTGAGCCTGAGCGAGACTTTCGTTTACAAAGGTGGTGGGGCCAAGGAGGGGGCCAAGGAGGGGGCCAAGGAGGGGGACGAGTGGGTCGAGGTGGGCGGTGGCGGTGGTGGCGGTCGTTCTCCTCCCGCAGGTCCCCCGCCCGGTCCCCCCCCCGTGGTGCCAGTTTGGAGGAACCTCTTCTGCGATAAGGACGGGGACGAGTGGGATCGGGTCAAGAGGCACTATTCGACGAACAACGTTAGTTTGTTTCAGGAGGAGGAGGCTGAGGAGGGGGGGGAGGAAATGGGGAAGGGGAAGGATAAGCTGCTGCCGTTCTTTCCTGATTTGGGGGACGGACAGGGTGGGGGAGGAGGAGGAGGACTTGCGCAGAGGAGGTTGATTGGCGCCAGTGACGACGAAAGTAGTGACGATGATGGATCGAGCTTTTTTCTCAGGAGAAGGAGAGGGGACGGGGAGTGAGAAGGGGGAACACACAACAATATGTTTGAAGAGAGGCGAGGAGGGGACGGGAGGAACAATAAAGAGTAAATTCTTCATTCACGCAAAAGCCCATGAGATATATTTTTCTATTCCAAATTTAAAAAGTTTTATACCAAACTCATCTTCGCCTCCTCTTCATTCTCGTCGTGACTGGTTTTCTCCTGTGTGGGTTTTGCCGTCCCTAACTTTTGAGCTACCACTTCAGGGTTGCTGAAGGAGTAGACACTGCGCCGAGCCGAGCGAATAGAATGGGTTAGCTTAGTGTAAAGTGCAAACCACCAAGCCAAGCGACCAACTCCCCACCCCCCCACTCACTCACCTGGACAAAATCACGCAACTCCCAATACAAAAATCCAACCTAACCCTAGTGCCCATAAACACGACGCTCAGAACTGTGCTCAAAACCACGGCAACGCCCGTAGCCAGTCCCTTGACAACATTGTCCGCATATTTCACCACAGCCGCAACCAGCAGACCGCCCCCGGCCTGCAGCACCACCAAGCACCAAACACTCGCATCGAAGCCGTTCAAGAACGGTTTGCTCTCTTCCTCCCCACCGCTTCTATTCCAAATCGAGGCGGCCACGCTCAGCAGGATGCTAAAACTCGACAGCTGGATGTTGCGCATCCACAGACTCACGGGCGTGCCCCCGACCGCCTTTAGAACCTGCACCGAGCGAAAGAATGAGTTAGTTTAGTCTTCCACACACTCCGCTCCGCTCCGCTGCGCTCCGCTCCGCTCGCTCACCTTCTCGAAGTACACCCCCGCGAACGCGCTGCTCGTGCAAGCGACACCGACGGCAAACAAACCCTTGACCATGTTCACGTTCTCTTCCTCCTCACCTCCCCCCCCCTCAGAACTTTTGTTCTCGCCCAGAACCACAATTGCCACCCCAAAGCCCAGGGTCGTTAGAGCCACCCACTGGATGGGATTGTACTTCCTGTTCATCATCACAACGCTCATCAGCGCGGTGGTCAGGAGCTTGCACTGGTAAGTGACCTGGAACACCGGGGCCGTGAGGTTGTTAAGGGCCACGTACAGAATGTTGTTCTGAACAAAGTACAAGCCGGCGGGGACCAGCATTTTGAAGAAGTCCTTCGGCCGAGAAATTATGTCCCGGTCAATCGCGCGCGCAAGGGAAATGGTTGGGTTCCCGCGAACTTCCAAGAACGCCGAAATTACGAGCTTACAGAGCTCGCAAACGAGAATCAAGGAGAAGGTGGAGAACTTGTTGGCCGGATCTGCATTGGTCTGAGCAAAGCGGCCCACCAGAACGGTCAGGCTGTTCTGCAGGACCATCAGCACAAGTAGCTTGTATCTGAGAGAATGCGAATCCATCTTGACAATACCAGAATAAAATTTGAGTGGAAGGAAAGGCGTGAGAACACCAGAAAATGAATGGATTTAAACAATATTGCATATCATCGTCCGAATAAAGAAAGATGCATTGTCAACTTTCAGCTGTTCTCATTATGGCTCTTATGTATACTGTTCGCCCCTTCATTTCTCCTCAAACTGTTCAGCCTTTCAAAGTGACTCACAGTTCGATTTCTTCGACTGACAATCCAACACCTTCTCCCCGAAACCCAGTTCTTGCTATCCCCACTCCCACTTCGGCTCTCCCGCAATCTAAAGAATTAAACCCCAAATTCTTCCAAAGGACAACAATTCTCACCACAGCTACTGTTCTCTCAATTTTGTCCCGCTCCCTTGCCAGCAACCTGTGGCTTCTTGGAATGTTTTCAGGAGCATGCTACGGACAATTCTGCAGCGCTAAGTTCATTTCGTCGTTGCCTCCTTCAACGACAGCCAAATATCAGAAGCAAATATCGAAACAGCTCGTTCAGTCCGATTCGCGAAATCTGTTTGATTCCGCGCTTCTGAAACTCTCCTTCAAAGTTTCCTGCCTGTTTGCACATTTTTGCGACGCGTTCACCATGTTGAAATTCATGTACAAGACTGGCCAGCTTTCACTCGATTACTACAAGAAATACGAGGTACTTGATCAAAAATACAAACTCAGCGACAAAATGGAAGTTTGGAACTCGCGCTTTGTCTCTGGGAAAAAGAAGTTCGACAAGTTTGAGGCTGAGAACGAGATAGGGCGACGGATGATTGCGTCCGCTCGGACTTTCATTCTGGTAACCGAATCTGGAAAGAAGGAGCGAAAATTGAGCAAGACATCGATTACTTTTACGATTGAACTGGCAGACCTTACAAGACGAGCCACGAGCGGCATTCTTGCTCTGCTCGTTGTAACCCTTCTGCAAGCTTGTCCTTCTTGTGGCAAAATATTTTTTTTGTTAGCCTTTTTCTCCCCAAACACGGTCAATCAAATCATCACAAACACTTCAATCGAACCCAAAACTCGGAATCTGTTCTCCCCCCTCTTGAGGAAAATGACCGGAAAAAAGCGACCCAAGAAAAACATAAACAGCTCATTCTTTTTAAATCCCTATTCCCCCCTTTTGTTTCGAGATTGAGTTAGACACCATCTAGCAGTAGCCGCCATCATGCACACACTCGCCCAAGTTGCCTCAGATGGGGGTGAAGGCTGTGAAATGGTACTCTCTCGGCAGGGAGTGATTCTAACCGTTTTGTCGAAGCCTCTACCGTATGAACATCTTCTCTAATAGCTCAGTCGCCGCAAACCTCGCCGTAATACTCTTCCCCACAATCTTTTCCAACTCTAATCTCTTCTCCACAATCCCTTCGTTTGTTTTCAGTTCCCTCCTCACGAGATCTTCGAACATCTTGTACATCCAAAATCGCCCCTGGTCCTCGCGCTTTTGTTCCACAGCTTTTGCATTCTTCTCGCGGAATTCGCAAATTGTGTCAAACAGCTTGTCCACCCCAGCTCCACTTTGACCCGAAACAAGCAATACAGGCGGGTGCCAATCCACTATCTTCCGCATTTGGTACATTACTCCCGATTTGTAATCTCCCGCGGTGCGCTTGGCTTGCTCTAAGAAGCCACCGTCGGCTTTATTCACCACGACAATGTCCGCAACCTCCACGATGCCCTTCTTCACCCCCTGCAGCTCGTCGCCACCACCCGGCGGAACCACCAGGATCAAGCAATCGACAACCTGGTCGACCTCCAGCTCTGACTGGCCAAGGCCGACAGTTTCCACAATCGTGAAGTCGTACTGTGCTGACTCCGTGAGCGACACGACGTCGTAAGTGTAGCATCCAAGCCCCCCCAGGGCCAGAGAGGTCGGGGATGGACGCACGTAAGCACGGGGGTGGTTTGAGAGGTGCTGCATACGAGTCTTGTCCCCGAGGATCGAGCCCCCGGTGAAGATTGAAGAGGGATCGACGCAGATTACAGCGAGGTTGTTTGGAAGATCGTTTTTATCCTTGTCGGAGGAGGAGGAGGAGTCGAGGAGAAACATGCCAAACGTTTCTATTAATGTGGACTTGCCGGCACCAGGGGGGCCAGCGATTCCAATACGAAAAGGGTTCGATCGCCAGTTTCTGGCGGACGGGGAGCGAGTCCGGGGAGGGAGATTGGCTAACAAGAGCTGGGCTTGAGTCTGCCTCGGAGGGGAGGAAGATTCGATCAGGGTTATCGCCTTTGAGAGGGCTAGTCGTCGTGCAAGGGGTTCCGAGGAGGTGCTGGATAAAATTGATATCAGATTCTTCGTGAAACTGGAAAGCGCCATCGGGGCACGAGTGGGAAAGCAAAAAGTCTGCGTTTTGACTCACAAAACAAACTTGGGATGATGCTTTCACTCCACAAAAATGAAGATTTTAAATAAAAGGGATTTTGACCCAAGCAACACCAGTGGCTCAAGAAGCTTGATTGGCCCTCTGTACAAGAGGTAGTGCATGACCTAGATAGGAACTTAGATTTGCTCGAAAGAAAGTTGGAGAAAAGGAAAAATGAGCATGGACGACTGCCACATCATTGGCTCGCAGAGAAAGCTCAGACAGACCCCACTTTAATGTGTGTCGAGAAATCCGAAATGTCCTCCGCCTTACCCCCAAGTACATCTCCTTTACCCCCAACCCCACCCTCCTCCGACAACACCTCCCCAAGCAGTTCGTCGACTCGTCAATCTTCGGCACCTACAACACCGCTTGCACGTTCATCAAGCACATGAAGTACGACAAGGCTGAGCTGGTCGAGGTGGAGGACGTGCTGAAGAAGCCAACCCACAAGTGCGACGTCTGTAAGACCGCCACAACGAAAGCGTTCGCACGGTGCAAAACCAGCTATTTCTGCTCCGCCGATTGCCAGAAACTAGCGTGGAAGAAGCACAAGAAGTCGTGCAAGGCACCGACGAGCCCACCAGCGAGTGAGGCAGAATTGCGGGTTTTGCACGAGGGCATGATCCTCCTCAACCGCATCCAGGAGCCTGGAGCTGGAGACGGACCCACAAGTGTGGGATTAGATTTCTTGTTCGCGTAAAATAAAAGACAATTTTCATATTTTAATTCACTCAACTACTCCCCAGCAACTTACAAAAGAGCAAGGGATGGTGGGCGGGCGCGCTTGGGAATGTTGTTTTCTAAAGTTTTCTAAATTGGTCCCCCCCCCCTCCCCCCCAGCTCCCCCCCAGGTGCATCAAGCTCCAGTCCGCCCACGCCTCGATGTTCAATTTCCACCTCTCCGCCACCCTGTCGCCGTTGCCATCTTGGAGTTGGTACACCTCCTTCACCTTCTCCTCTCCAACTTGCACCTTCAGATGCGGCTTCTTGGCGCTTTTTCTTTGCACCTCACAGCTTCCGAGGAGCTTGAGGTCGTAGCGCCTGCTCGCAACGAAAAGGAATCCACCATTGCCCTCCCCCGGCCCGGTCGAACACTCGACCGGCTGCCCCCCCTCAGTAGTCACGCAAGACCCCCTGAGGCAGGCTGGCCGAGACCCCATATCGAAGCTCGACTTTTTCAACGAGCCGCCTCCCCCCGCCAAGGCAAGCTCAGTAGATGGACCTGCACCTGCACCTTCACCTGCACCTGCACCTGCACCGCCACCCAACACTCCCTGCAGCGCGTTGAAGATTGAGTTTTCCTTTTCCTCCTTTTCCTCCTCCTCCTCCTCTTCTCCTCCTCCTCCTCCTCCCACTCCTCCTAACTCGGCCAGCTCCAGCGCGAACCTCCTCCACTCCAGGAGCCTCCCCCTCCAACGCTCGCAGTCCTTCTCGCTCGAGAACTTAAGCTTGAACTCCCTTTCCGCCAACGACAGCTTCAACCGGTACTGTTTTTCGTCGCGAGCCACAGCAAGCACGACAAGAAGGTCCACACGTCCCAATTCCTCTTCCCCCTCCCCCAATTCATTCCCCTTGGCGTAGTAGCGCAAAACTCCCGGATACTCAAGAACGAACAGCCTGCGCTGCCAGCGCGAGCCGAGTCTCAGGCCGCCGCCTATTCCGCGCCTGCGGGGGGACTTTTTGTGAATCAAGCCGCTGAGAGACCCCGGGGAGGAAGCTCTTATGTCGCTCAGGGGTGGGTGCTGCTCCCCCCCCCCGTCGCCGCCCCCGCCGCCGTACCCCCCACTCCCACTCCCACTCCCACTCCCACTCCCACTCTTGATCAGCAGCTTTCCCCTCGCCTTGTCCCTCCGCTCCTTCTTGTCAACCTGCAATTTATATTCCCGCATCACCTTCTCCTCCTCCCTAAGCGTTTTCCCGTCAATAATTTCCGAACCGAACTGGTAACTCGGGAGGCGGCACCAGACCAGGGCCCTGTTGGTCGCGTTCCCGAGCTGCAGGCCGCACAGCGCCACGATCAGCCCGGGGAAGAACGTGTTGAAGTTGCTCCCGCCGATAAACGGTACTAGCTTCATTTCGCTGAACAGCGACGCGTAAGCTGCGCCGAGCGAAGTGTATTGAGTTAGTTGCTGCTCGTTTTTGTTTGCTGTGGCTCGCTTCGCTTCGCTTCGCTTCGCTCACCGGTCCCCGATTCGAGGCCGTTCGCGTCCAGGGTCCACGGCCCGGTGACGACGCCGTTTTCGAACAATAACCCGAAGTAGCTGAACACGAGGGGGGGGGCGAGCCTGCACATCATGCGGGCGTTTTGGGAGAAGGCGACCGCAGAGGTCATTTTGTTCGGAACGAGCTTGCCGATCATCCTAGCTTGGGAGAGGCTCCAAAGCAAGATGAAGGTCATGTACGCAAGGGTGAAGAGGGCGAAAACTGTCACCGGGACGATGTGGCTGTTCTCGCCGTGAACGACCAGCGTGAAGAAGCTGACGTCGTTGTCGTAGCCAGCCATCGCGCCAACATAGGCGAGAATGAGGATAAAAGATTGCGTCGTTGAGATAATTGAGACCGTGCGCAAGAAGAACTTGCGGCGGATGAAGTAGTGGTTGTACATTTTCTTTCGATCCGCTTCCGCTTCCGTTTTTTTCGGTTCAGTTTGCTTGTCCCCTCGGCAAACGTCCAAGACGTGCTGGATGAGGTGGGCCTACGCCGACCGAAGAAGGTGCGAATACGAATTGAGTGGAATAAAGTTAGTTTAGTCTCGTCTTCATCAAGAAATCTCGCTAGTTTCGCTAGCTCACCTGCTTCTTTAAGTTATCTAGCTTGTAGGTGAGGAACTCGAAGTTGTCCTTTTGCGCGTTGACGTTTTGGCGCAAATCCACGAGCACGTCAACTGTGGTGTTGCCGTTCTGGTCTTGTTCGACAAAACCAGCCGTGGACGATTGAAATTTGGATGGACACTCGGAAATTACAATGTTCGAATATTTGATGAGCTGGATATTTTTCATCTTCTTCACAATTTCGTGGCTGTGTTGAGGAGCGATAATGTTTGTTAGTAAATTCGTGGCTCGCGCATAATTAATATTATGCTTCGCTCGCTCACGTGCGCCTCGCATTTGCAACGGCAGCCGAAGTATGCAGATACGCGTCATTGTGAAGTTTTAGGGTCAGGGCAAGATCAACCTTTGTGCGCTGAAGTTGGACCTTGTAAGACGACTTTCTCCACATCGTTCGAGGGAATTCTACGAGGCCGTAGCCACACAGCACCACGATTACTATCAACCCGGCCGTATTTTGCAAAGCCTTACATGTGATAACAATCGCTTCGAAAGAGCTGAAAATCTTCTTGTAAATCAGGAACATGACCGCGGCACCCCCAAGAACTGAAAATACAATGTATGTTTTCGCCATCTTCCTGAGGCTTGACTGGATTTTCGACATTGTCGTAAAGTGGTAATCCTGGTTGAACTTCTCGAGAAACGGCAGGACTACCGACGAAAGCAAAACGCATGGCCAGAACATAATGTTATACAGGACGTATATTTTTGGATGGTTTTCTTCATAAATTGTTGGTGGGCGATCTGGGGGGACAAGAGAGCAGTTGTAATTTTCCCTTCGACCAACCACGGTCAATGCGATGTCTGTTGGTGCCAGGGAGATGATTCCAAGGCTGAAGAAGTACGATAAAGTGACGGTAAAGTATGATAACGCTGTGAAGGAAGAAGGGTTTGCAAATGTCCGAAGAAGGAAAATGGAAAATGAGAGGAGAATGAACCACAGGGGAACAGTGTATTCTGCCAGCAGGGCAGAGTTGTAGTGTTCATTGAATTCCATCGAAAGATAAGTAGTTCGTAGATTTGGAATTAGATCGTGCTATACTATAGCATATTGCTGTGTTAACAAGCCATAAAATGCTATAAAATTTAAAAGTAAAAAATATTCTTCACACTTCTTGCTTCATACTTACTGTGCACACTTTCAATACTGGATGTTTTCATATAAAAATTATGCGGAAATCTTCAATACATCAGGCCCATCTTTGAAGTCTAAGTCAAGTTCCCCCAAGATCGATGATATCTTTTTGGATGGTGATTTCTTTTCATTGCCAAGCGAAACAACAAAGTCCACCCTCCCAACCAAGCCTACCCCAACATCATCCAAGCAACACCCGAAATCTCCTCGGAAGACCCGGCACACCCATCACGACCCCTCTCCAAATCCGAACCCATCTCCAATCCCTGAACCTGAAACTGAAACCTCCCCCCCTTCAACAACATCAACAATCAACAACAGCAACAACAGCAACAGCAACAACAAATCAGCAGCACCAACACCCAATAAAGCAACACCCGGCAAACGCCCAAAACACCTTTCGGCCCTTTCAATAAGGCAAATAGACCTGCAAAAGATCCACCGTTCTAGAGTAAAGCAAGCGAAAAATGTTGAAGATGCTTGGATTTCCGAGGGCATGGTTGAGAAGTGGGCGCGAATGCGGAACAGGCACAGCCAGAAGCTCGCCCACAGCGACTACGACGACATACCGCTCTCTCTGAAGCTCCACAACAATGTCATTAACCTCAACGGGCTGATTCGGAAGGCCAAGAGGCACGAGGAGAGGTGAGTGAGTGAGTGAGTGAGTGAGTGCGTGCGTGAGTGAGTGAGTGAGCGATGAGGCAGCTGCTATTTTTTACTCACCAATTCGCTCGTTTATAGGCTCACTCACGTGAAGCCTCACATATCCACCACCGAGGCGGACAGGTCCAAGGCTTACCGGTTGCACAGGACCAAGATGAGGGATGCAAACACGCGGCAGCAAGAGTACAAGATGAGCGAGCTGATGAGCAGTTTGAAGAGCAGCAGCCCCGAGAGCAAGATCCTCAAGCAAGAGGCGGACGAGTACGCCGATTTTGGCGCAAAGAATACGAACCCAAATTTCAATTTCAATTTCAATTATGGATACAAGGGCGCGGGGGAGGATGCGGACATTGATGCGGATAGCATTCCCTATATGGAAACTGCCATGGGCAACACAACAGGCAGCAAGTTCAACGACCGGATAGACGACAGGGATCAGCTGAGACCTGGCTACAAAAAGTATGTTGGATTGTCGGCCCGGGACCTGAAGACAATGTACGACAGCGCCATGAGTCAAATTGAGCCTCTGGTCAGCGAGGCCGACCTCGCGAGCGAGCAGAGGAAGCACATGCTCGCAAACGACGCGATAGGGCCGGTGTCGCCCAATCATAACAAGGATGGCGGCGACGACGACTTTGTGAACGATTTGTCACAGTTCGAAAAAAGCACCTTGATTTTAGAGTTCAACGAAAAGAGTTTGCAAGACATCATGCATTTGGGGGAGGGAGATGTGAATTTCGATGTGAACTTGGCCGAAGAGAGAGGGGATTTCTATAACAATAATGATAATAGAGAAAACTTCATGCGAACTGCACAAGCGCCGCCTTCCTTGAGTTTCTTCTCCTTGACCAAAGTAAAAAGTTTGGTGGCAAATTCCTCACCAAAGAAGGTACAACAGCAGGAGGAGGAGCAGGAGCAGGAGCAGGTACAACAGCAGGAGGAGGAGCAGGAGCAGGAGCAGGAGCAGGAGGAGCAGGAGCAGGAGCAGGAGCAGGAACAGGAACAGGAGCAGGAGGAGGAGGAGGAGGAGCACGTTATATTAATTTGCAAACCCGCAGTGGAGCCAGAACCAGAACCTGAGCCGGAGCCGCCTGAACTGAAAATTGTTGAGGAGGCGAGGCAGGCAAAAATCGAGGAAGATAGGGTTTCTGAGGAGGAGAGGCAGAACAAAATTGAGCAGCAGGAGAGGGTGGTAGAGCCTGTTCCCGAGCCAACACCCCAAATGTTTAATGGCTCCATTGTCCCACCCAGGCCTACAACACCCCCCCAATTCTCGTTTCTTTTGTAGGAACAAATAATTTAACTACTTTAATTTTTTTTTATTATCTCTACCCTTCACACTAACAAGTAACACAACAACTATGAGGCGCGTCACCACCAACCCCTGTTACGAACGTCTGGTGCCTCACTTCCCCCCCTCCATTCACTCCCAAACTCGTCTTCAGTATAATCTTGTTTCTTTGCGTGGCACTTGCCGCAAGCTCCTCATCCCTCACTTTTAGCATATCGGCCTCGGACATAATCTCAACATCTTCCCAGTCGTCTCCTCCCTTGAGTAACCTCCCTATGTTAGTTTTCATCAACGACTCGCCAGTATGCTCGTTCACCACTTCTACGTGAATGTGACTGGTGCTCACAATTAACCCCCCTGTACCACCCTCATGCTCATCTCTGATCTGCAATTTTTCTTTTCCGCTCATTGCGAGTTTGATCTCCTGCAGCCACTTCACTTTCACCTCCACGCTCGTTGCTCGAAACCTGTACTGTTTGGCCCCTCCAATGTCTTTCTTTTTGTGGTTTCGGCCAGGGTAACTGCGGAGGAACAGTGTTAGATATTGTGTAAATGTTCTCCTCGAACCTTATTACCCGCTTGCAACGTACCGATTGTTATCCTTGTTGGTCACCCACAAGTCGAATATTCTCTCCGCTGGGTGCTCATCTACACTCGTGATCAAGTGAAGGGGGATTAAACCCCTCTCGTCAATGGGAACTTTCCCCCAATCGCTCTCAACAAACTTGGAGTAGTAGCATAGCTCGTGTTTTGTCAGTCTAAAATAGCGCGGGTGGTATAGTGGAACCTTCCCAGCCCCTGCAAGCTTCTCCAGAGTTCCTTGAAGGATGAATTCGGGTTGATTTTTATCGTGGAAACATATGATCGGTAATATTGGCGGCGTTGCCTCTCGTGATGTATCTGTCATTCAATACAACCACTGCACTACAACCACTACACAATTATTTAATCTGTTGGTGAGATTTATTTTGCTTATTTACAGCCTGTTCCCAGTCAGAAAAAGATAAACAAAAAGCAGTGCGAAATAGATGCCAAGTTGTTGAACCCAGAAAGTTCAAAGATAGTAATAGAGACGAACGTATGAAACAAAGATAGAATAATTTTTAGATTTTTGTTTCAGGTGTTCGTGTTTCAGGTCGAGGCTGTTAAACATTCACCCACCAATTTCATTTTATATTACTGTGGGGGATTGATCGCACAACCATAAGACCAAGAACCACCCCCCACCCCCCCCCCCTCCCCCAACACTGCACCAGCGTCCCCCGAGCAACAGATATTATTTTTTGATTAATTTTTTGAGATGGGATGTGGGCCTTCCTCGGAAGTGAAAGCCGCTGCCAAGGTGAACTTAGAGCTCAACTCCAACCTCCAGCAACAGTTTGACAAAGAGCAGGAAAAGATAAAGCTGCTGCTGCTAGGAGCAGGGGAGAGTGGAAAGAGCACAATTTTCAAGCAAATGAGAGTGCTATATGGTGCCCCCTTGTCTGATGCCGAGAAGCAGGAGTTCACTCCAGTGGTGTTTTCAAATACGATCATGTCGATGAAGAGCTTATGCACTCAGGCGGTGATAATGAATTACGAGGGGAGTTTCTTGGATGAAAACAAGGAGGCCGTTGTCACAATCAATGCAGCTTCTGACAATGGGGTGATTGACATGACAGTTGGCACTGCGATCAAGATGCTTTGGTCAGATCCCGGGATCCAGCTGACCTGGGCGAGAAGAGCGGAGTTTCAAATCGTTGAGTCTCACAAGGCCTATTTCAATGATATAGATAGACTAATGAGTGACAACTATGTTGCCACTCAGCAGGATATGTTGCTTGCTCGTGTGCGAACAAGTGGCATTGTGACTGAGAAATACGTGATTGACGGGAGTTCTTTCGAGATGTACGACGTTGGAGGGCAGAGAAATGAGCGAAAGAAGTGGATACATTGTTTTGATGTGAGTGAATGATTTTATATATATATTTTTTGAAGCAACATGCTAACCCTTTCCCTCCCCCCCCCCCACCCCTCCACAGGACGTGACTGCCGTGATCTTCGTCGCTGCTCTATCTGAGTACGACCAATTTTTATTTGAAGACAAAAAAACCAACAGGATGGTCGAGGCTCTTGAACTGTTCCAGGAAATTTGCAACAATAGGTATTTCAGGAATTCCTCCATGATTCTTTTCTTGAACAAGAGAGATTTGTTTGAAGAGAAAATTATCCTGATCGACATTGCGGCCCAAAAACCATTCAAGGACTTCACCGGATCTTTCGGTTCACCCGAGTACTATGAGAAGGGAGTCGATTATTTTTTGAAAAAGTTCTTGGTAAGTGAGCCAGGTACTAGGTTGTGAGTGACAGAGTGCGAGCGACTAACCCACTCCTTAACCCTTCGCTCGGCGCAGCGGCGTAACAAATCCGTCGACGAGAGAGTGATATATCACCACGTCACTTGTGCTACAGACACGGAGAACGTGCAAGTTGTGTTCAACGCCTGCAAGGACATTATCTTGAGAGACAACTTAACGGAGACCGGGTTCATTGACTAAGTGGGTGGGGTAATGGGCGGGTGGGGGGCGAGTGAGCGAGCACCACCCAATAACAACAACAACAACAACAAAAAATATCGGGTCAACCAACCCGATTTGGAATTATGCTATAACTTTAAAACTTTGTGTTTAATTAAACTCAAAAGTGTGTCAAAAATGTATAGTCTTGAACGCCAACAAGGCGTCCGGGTCAACGTTGAACGTCAGTGCAAACGAAGAAGATTCTCCAAGTTCTGAAATTTTACGCAACAGCCATTCTTTGTCACGGACTTTCTTCCCATTGAAGAACGACACAACGTCGCCCTGCAAAACTCCAGAATTGGAGAACACCTTGGACACCAGCGTCAAGCGCTCCAAGAGCGAGGTTTTTGTGTTGTTGGTAGAGGTAGTGTCTGAAGATAAAGGCGTGTCTGAGGAAGTCACGACGGTAACCTCAGTTGTGCACATCGATTCGGCTTCAGTTCTGGCATAAATGTTATCAATCTCTTGCTCGGCCTGGATTGAGCTGGTTCCACAAATTTCGTCGAATGACGTCTCCTTGAGCTCTGCTTTTGGGGAATTTGGGGAGCGGGTGGTGAATAGGGTGGAGAAAATCCGTTTCAGCTCACACTTCTTTTTCTTCCCAGGCAGCTGCCGGCGGTGGCCGACGCTCACGCTGATGATACTCTCAGCAGTTGCATTCCTAGCGGCCTCCTCGGCAATTCCAAAATTGATGTCGGCTGAGAAAACTTCCCGCTCGTCGTTGGCAAACATGAGCGCGTACGAGCGCTTATTTTTGAACACAACGTGACTTGGGAGACGCTCAGGGTTTAGGATTTGTTGTGGGGAGGTTAGGAAAGAGATTTCAACGTGCACAGGTTGCGGAAAAGATATTTGTTCAAAAGCAGTTGATTGCATGAGACGGAATCTACGTGATTTTTTGTTGAGTGGGTGAGTTCAGTAGTGGGGTGGATGTGGGTTTGCGTGTGGCACTTACCTGCCAGACAAAATAGCGTCAATCTCCCTCAAGACGCGAGTCTCAGGCGACATTCCCTTGCGAGCAAGAACATTCACGTAGCTCAATATCTCAACAGCTTTGCCCAAGTTCTCTGCAACTCCAGAAGCAAACAACAAACAAATAAATCGTCTTTCGCGTGTTGTGCAACTTGTACCCAATCCACGAAAACAACGATGATCCAACCCAATCTCAAATTCATCCTCAGCACTAATCTCAATAGCATTTTCCATCAACAATCGCAAATATATCTCTTCTTTGTGGTAGTTTTGAGGAGTTTCGGTGTGGAACTCAACAGGTATACTAACTTGTGAGAGCCTCTTCTCCAAAACGAATGGATTTATGGAGATCTGGCAAGCCGCACAGTAGCCACGTCGGAAGACAACAGACAAGCTGCAGCACTTCATCAGGCACACAGTGCAAATGTTGAAATCACATTCTCCGCATGACCGAAGCTCGTTCTCTAGCTGTGTCAACTTCTCACAGCAAATCATGCAAATGTGGTCCTCGTTCTCCATACCAATACCAATATTAATTGGGGAGATGGGGGGAGAGGGGGGGGGAGAGGGGGGGAGAGTGGGGAGAAGTTTGGTTTCCATGTGGAGATGGGGTGAGAGGTCGAATGGGCAAGTTGGCAATGGTTTGGAGGTTTGGAGGTTTGGAGGTTTGGAGGAACTTATAAATGAGTATTGAATGATGGCTGTTACAGACAATTACTCCTGCCCTCGTTCACTCACTCCTCAATTTTGTCAAAATTTCTAAATTTGAGGTTTTGAAATTTCCTTTCCAAATTTTCTATCTCATTTTTCGATAGTTAGTAGTATAAATACCATTCGACAGTCTCGCCTGACACCACACCATGGCTTTTATCAAAAACCTGCGAATTTTATTGAACAATCCGTCGATCACCACCTTCACGTGGTCTGCTGATGGTTGCACGGTGGTAATCCGAGCATCGGACAAGGCCAAGATTTCGACTGACCTGCTCACAGTTTTTGGTCACGGGAAGTTCAGCTCACTGCAACGGCAGCTGAACGCCTACGCATTTTCCAAGAAAAAAAGCCTGCTTTCAGCTGCCGAGTTTCAGTTCACCAATCCGTCCTTCACGAAATATAGCAACACCGACAATGTGCTCAAGAACAGCATTAGCCTTAGTGCCAAAGTTGCCTCCAAGCCTTCGTCCAAGCCTGCGTCCAAGTCTGCGTCCAAGCCTGCGTCCAAGCCTGCGTCCAAGCCTGCGTCCAAGCCTGCCTCCAAGCCTCCGTCCAAGCCTGCGTCCAAGCCTGCGTCCAAACCTACGTCCAAGCCTGCCTCCAAGCCTCCGTCCAAGCCTGCCTCCAAGCCTGCGTCCAAAACAGCGTCCAAGAAGAACAACAAAAAACCTGTAAAAGCAAAGACGAAGGCACCTGTCAAGGCGAAGAGGACACTTCCCTCCCTCATCTCCTCCCTCTCCTTCTCCTACGAAGAAGACGCCGCTCAGCTTCTCTCTCTCAGGCGCCGCCCCCCAATGCAATCCACCTCTCTCCCTCCGAAACAAATCAACATCACGGGAGCACCACCCCCCCAAGCAATCAGCAGAACACCAATGAAGACTCAATCTCAATCTCTCCTTGCTCACGAAAATTTGCTCCAGACCCCAGTCGCCCAGAACGAATTGCCAAGCAACGGGTTTTTTGGCAGCATCATGAACACCAATGGCCCTCCCTACTATTACTACGACTACAGCAACCTCAACAACGCCGAAAACGCCGACAACGTCCACATCCTAAACACCAACACCACCAACAACTCCGGCAATACATTTTTGCTCTCTGGCGGAGCGTTCAACTCCATTGTTCAAGGTTTCGATTTTGGAAGTGCTCAAACGCAAACTGGCCTTGCCTCCATCAGCGGCAATTTCTCCCACAACCTCCTTTCGCCTATTGGCGCTGTTTCTTTCGATTTTCTCAAGTCACCCTAAAATACACACTTACACATACACACATGAATCTGGTAGCTCTTAGGTGCCAATAAAATTCAATTCAATCAATGTACATTGTCCATTTTTTATCAAATCAACTCTGCCATTTACCACCCATTCAAATTAGAATGCAAGTGATTTGTCTTTGCGTACTCGACCAACTGTTTTATTCGCCTCGAGATGGCCACCCCCCCCCCCTCTCCCCCCCTCCTAGCCCCGTCCTCCCCACTCCCACTCAGATCCTTTTTCCCCTTATCACTTCGCAAGCTCAACCACTTGTCCAAGTCAGACAAAATCTGCGCCGAGCGAAGCGAGGTTAACTTAGTAGTGGGTGTAGCCATTATGTCTGTAGCCATTTCGCGCACTTCATCGCGAGTATTCTCGTCTTCTAAAAGGCTCGCTCGCTTCGCTCGCTCACCTCCATGCATGTCATCAGTTCTCGGTTGTCGCCGTCCACCGCGTTTCGCAGAGGCGCGCCGAGCACGAACACCACGGCGTGCAGTCTGTTCAACAAATCCGACTCTAAAACTGTATTATAAAACTGCACCGAGCGAAGAAAGGCGCATTTTTAAAGTTGGACGAGCGAAACGAGAGAGCCAATGAATTGCGTGGGTTAGCTTAGTAGTGGATGTAGCCATTATGTCTGTAGCCATTTCGCGCACTTCATCGCAAATATGCTCGTTTTTCCCCAAAGGCTCTCTCGCTTCGCTCGCTCACCTCTTCGGTTGCTTTTGATTCATTTTTCTTGGCAATCAGCCAATCGATCAACCCCATGCATTCGTTTTTAAAATCTTCCGCCCCCTCCACGGTGAATACTGCCTGAATGTCGTCAAACCATTCCAGCAGCGTTTCGACCGTTCTCGAGAAAACTGTGTTCAAGCAAAGGAAGATGCCTCCATCGATGCCAACCACAATCTTCAGTAAGCTGTTTATGAAAATTTTAGCCAAATTTTTTCTCTTGATGGAAGGGTTGAAGAGCTCAGTTCCATAGCGCTGCTTGCTAATTACGACCTCGCAAATCTTTTCCGTGTTGTAGGCGGCAAGCTGGACCGAGCGAAGAAGGTGCGAAGCGAATTGAGTGAACAAATATTGGTTTAGTTTAGTCAGTTGGCGCGTATATATTTCTCGTCTTCATCAAGGCTCGCTTCGCTTCGCTTCGCACGATCACCTCCCCTACAACCTCGCCACACTTGCAAGCAAAGATTTCCAGGTGAGTCACTCGCTCCTCTATGTCGTTGCACACCTCGTGGATGTCATCCACATGCGCTCGCTCGTTAATCGTGGGGCCATGCCTAGTAAAACCCCACCATTTTTTATCAACTAGCTTGTGAATTTCCGAGGTGAATTTCTTGCACCTGCTCGAGACTACTTTGCAGTCATGGCCGAGCTTGATTAGTTGGCTTACCCATTCGGAGGTGAACATTGAAAGTGAGTTGAAAAACTGGTCGCTCTCAAAGTAGCTGTCATAATCGTCAAAGTTGCCATTTTTTGCAATGGTGCCGCCCCCATTGGCAGTTGTGGCTGCTTCCGGGGGAGTAAAATTCTCGTTGTAGATTGCTGACTGATGCACCTTGCTGCTCAAAATTGAGTAAACGTTATTCACAAACCGAAAATAGTCATCGATGATGACAAACGTGCTGTGCACGGAGGAAGAAAAGTCGTGATCCTTCGTGGCGCACTCCGAGGCCGCGTCAATAACGGTGACGGCCGTCGCTCCTTGTTTCGTCAAGGGCGTCAAAACAGCGTCCGTTGTATTTTTATTTGTTCCTATATCTGTTTTTGTTTCTGTTTTTGTTTCTTTCTCCCCAACCTCGACGTTCCGCGTGGTGGTAAAGAAAGCAACCATCGAGTTCAGCAGTAGCACCATTCGACCAGAGAGGTTGTTGCGAAACTCACTCACGCGAGCACTATAATTATTTTGTTAAAAATAATTCTTTCATCAAAAATGCGCCTCGCTTCGCTCGGGCGCTCACCTCTCCTCAATGTAGTAGCGGTACTTGAGCAAATAATCGTAGATGCTCTGCTTCTGGTTGTTGTTCAAAAAGAGCCCAACGCCCTTGTTCACGGTGAGGATCTTGTCCATCATGCTGTAGTCTTCGGCCGAGGGGGAAGAGACCACCCGTTTGTCCCTGATCTTGAGCGAGTTTTCGGCCCACACGTCGATGGGAAGGTTCATGACGACGTGGAGCTTCTCGCTGACCTTCTCCAACTCGTGAATCTTGTCCGAGTGCCCTATCATTGCTGCAACCTCAACGGCGGAGAGAGGATCCTCAACCACGTCGGGGGACAGGAATTCGTTGCCCTTCTGCTGAATCTTGATGAAATCGAGAGCGGCATCGACCATTGATTCGTCCAGTACGGAACTCCGTATTATGTGCGCGACCGTGCGGAAGAGCTTCATGCTTAGGTTTTGAAGGTTCTTCGAATAATTTAGAAGAGAAGAGGAGGAGGAGGAGAATTTTTTGTTTGAGGGAGAACAGCACTCGTAGAACACTGGGGTGTGAATGAACTGCGTTATCACCTTGATCTGGTCAAACGTGTCCATATTCACATTCATCTGGGTGTCCATCCTTTCGACAATCGCCGGAATGTTGTGAGGCGTGGCGAGGACGGTGGATTTGGAGTGATTCAAATCATTCAAAAATTCCACAGACGACTTGCAGCACATCAAAATGTGCTTCGTCAGCGATTTCAAGAAGAGAATTGCAACTTGCTCTGTGCGAACCAAGAGAACCAAGCGAACCGAAAGAGAATTGAGTGGGTTAGTTTAGTAGTGGATGTAGTAGCCATCCATCTGCAGCCATTTCGCGAGATCCATCGCGAGTAGCGGAGACTGAGTGAGACTCACCCTGCACGTCAATGAAGTCAGGGAGATAGGACTTGATGGAAGACACTGCATCAAGCGCAGTGGAGGAGGAGGGGGAGGGTGATTGATCGATTTCTGTTGTTGCAAACACAGAGGTGAGAAGCTCACCCGCAAAACAATTTGTCAGGAAGATTATGTCCTTCCTTGTTTTCTCACTCATCAATTGGTCAGTTGGGGAAGATGGGGTTGGGGGTATTGTTGTGCCTGACTCCATAAAAGGGGTTGGTGATGATCTCCTACTTACTGCCGCATTTAACAATGAGTCAACAGCCTTCGTGGCTGTGGCTACTATTTTTGAATGTTGGTTGTTCATCGAGATGGTAGGGTTTGTTATTGATGGTGGGGTTGGTTTTCGCATTTTTTCAGGCATGGTCGTTACTTCACTGGGCTCGTCAAGCCAATTCCTATCACTTTATGTTTTGTTTTACAAGGTGTTCCGTGTATTACTATTATAACAAAAACTTATAAAGTGAAAAAAACACAAAAAGTTGTAAAAAAGATAAATATAATTCTCACACTACATCTTGATTTCTACGGAACTGAGATTGTTCCCAGCATCTTCGTTCCTAAGTTGAGATTTGCTTTTTCTCAAAATTCTTCGCCCGAAACTTAGTAAAGAATCATTCGGGTCGACCGTTGCCATTACAGGAGAAGCGTTGAGTAGCCTCTCCGGTAGCGGTGATCTTTTGTGGTTTTTATTGTTGTTGTTGTTGTTGTTGTTGTTGTTGTTGTTGTTGTTGTTGTTGTTGTTGTTGTTGTTGTTGCTGCTTTTGTTGTTATTATTGTTGGGAGTTTGAGGGTCGGCTCCAGCTCCGGCTCCAACTCCAGCTCCAGCACTAGCACTAGCCCCCGCTATCTGCGTGTTGAGAAACTCAATTTCCGACAACGCCTTGAAGAGCCACTGCTCAACCTGATTTTGGCCAACAGATGAAGTCCTAACGAGATCCATTGCGGTTGCTAAGTCTTGCTCTGCAGCAACTGCTCTCTCTGTTTGAGACGAAAGATCGCCTTCAAGCTTTGTTATTTGTTCTCTGAGTTCTTCTTCGGTTGTTTGATGCTGTGGTTGTTGCTGTGGCTGTGAATGAGGCGACTTTGGAGCTATTGTTTGTTGGACATCTACCTGCTGCACGAAAATTCCCTCCTTTTTCTCTTCAGAATCCTTGACCGCCAAGTAATTATCGTAACCCTGCGCCCAATCTTCATTGCTTGGAGGTGGAGGTGGAGGATGTGGTGGAGATTTTTGTTGTGGTGGAGATGGCTGATGTTTAGATGACGATTCTTGTTCGTTTGGTGTTGTTGTTGCTGCTGCTGTTGTTGCTGTTGCTGCTGTTGTTGTTGTTGTTGGTGTTGTTGTTGTTGTTGTTATTGGTGAAAATTGTGGTGGAGCGTAGTCCTCACTCAGCAGCTCTGATTCTGATCGATTAGAAGCAAAACCCTCTTGGAACACTTTTCGTTGCCGTTTCCTTTGGGTGGGTGAGCTGAGTGCATGCACATTCGAACGAAACGCAACTGCACTCCGCTGTGCCTCCTTTGCTGAATCCAGCTGATTCGAAGTCTTGATATCGAGCTTCTTGATGAACACTGAAAGGTTTTCCTTTAACATATTGATCGAGATCCAAAATAAAGCCAAAATTCGCAGGAGAAAGGAGAGTTGTTGCTGATTGTGTGTGTAGCTCAAATTGAGCTTAAAATAGCGTTGAAACAATTACGCAAATTTACATGAGTGGGCCAAATCTCTCTCTTTCTATTTTCGACACGCAAACATATCACACTTACTTGATAGATAAATCTTCAGTGTGCTAATCGACCACAATCCAAATTAAACCTTTAATTTCCTATTCAAAATGTCAGGTCGGGGTGGCAACACGGTAAAGAATCGCGCGCCTGCCCCAATCCAAATATCAGCAGAGCAGCTAATCCGAGAAGCTTCTGAGCGCCAAGAGCTCCAGCATGTCCTTCCAGTGAACAAGATTTCTGATGCTGAAGAGTACCAGTCTCAGCTCCGAATCAAACGAAAAACATTTGAGGACGACTTGCGCTATAGGCGCGAGCACGTTGGGACTTGGGTGAAGTATGCGAATTTCGAGGAGGAGAATAAGGAGTTTGAACGTGCTCGCTCAATTTACGAGCGAGCCCTTGAGGTTGATACTGGTGCTCAGCTGTGGCTACGATATGCAGAGTATGAGATGCGCAACTCGTTTGTGAACCATGCTCGAAACGTGTGGGACCGTGCAGTGTCACTTTTGCCCCGTGTTGACCAGCTTTGGTACAAGTACTCGTACATGGAGGAGATGTGCGGCGATTATGAGAAGTGCCGAACGGTTTTTGAGAGGTGGATGGAGGTGAGTGTTTGGCCTGTGTGGAGGATACGGACGTGGACACAAATCTAACCCTCCCCTCCCCCCCCTCCTCCCCCCCTCCCCTCCTCCCCTC
>BRYC01000471.1:4624-50752 GCA_030267985.1 Parmales sp. scaly parma | reverse complement strand
CTCCCCCCTCCCATAGTGGCTGCCTGATGACAATGCTTGGCTGTCTTATGCTCGGTTCGAAAAGAGGTGCGAATCCATGGAGGGTGCCAAGTCTGTTATGGAGCGTTACGTGACTGCTTACCCGTCCACCAGGAGTTTTTTGAAGTACGCGAAGTGGGCCGAGGGCGACGGAAAGGACGTTGCTCTAGCTAGGGGAGTGTACGAGAGGGCTCTAACCGAGCTTGAAGTTGAGGAGGTCACCGCCAGGGTCTTTCAGATGTTTGCCAGGTTCGAGGAGCGCCACGGGGAGTACGAGAGGGCAAGGCTCATTTACAAGCATGCCATTGGAGTTTTCCAGCTTGGTACCAGTGGAAAGAGGAAGGAGGAGGAATACGAAAACGAAGAGATCGAAATCGCAGAGAAGGAGAAGCGCGAGGAGCTCTACAAGAGCTACGTCGCCTTCGAGAAGAAGCACGGCGACAAGGAAGGGGTAGAGAATGTTATTTTAACGAAGCAGCGGGCCGAGTACAAGTCCCGCACGGAGGCTGACAGCAGGGACTACGACAGCTGGTTCGAGTGGGCGAAGCTCGAGGAGACCCACGGGTCGTCCCAGGTCGTTAGGACAGTGTACGAAAAGGCTATAGCCAACGTGCCTCCCTCTGCCGAGAAGAAGCACTGGAAGCGGTACATTTACCTGTGGATCTACTACGCCCTCTTTGAGGAGCTAACGATGCAAAACTTGGATCAGGCCGCCGAGGTCTACAAGGTGAGCGAGCGAAGCGAACGAGCTTTGAGGAAGACGAGAATACTGAAGACGAGAATACTGAAGACGAGAATACTGAAGACGAGAATACTGAAGACGAGAATACTCGCGAATCCCGCGAAATGGCTACAGACATAATGGCTACATCCACTACTAAACTAACATTATTCCACTCAATTCGTATTCTTTTGACTCGCTTCATTCGTTTTGCTCTTGCTTCATTAAAAATGCGCACAATCTCGCTTCGCTCGGCGCAGGCCTGCCTCGACATTATTCCCCACAAGAGCTTTTCGTTCGCCAAGGTTTGGGTCATGAGCGCAAAGTGCCACGTGCGCCGCAAGGACCTTGGCAAGGCTCGATCTATCTTGGGACGGGCAATCGGCGTAACGAACAAGAAGAAAATCTTCGACGAGTACATTGCGCTAGAGGTGAGCGAGCGAAGCGAGCGAGCCTTGATGAAGACGAGCACACTCGCGATGAATCGACACCCGCGAAATGGCTACAGACATAATGGCTACACCCACTACTAAACTAACATTCTTCCACTCAATTCGTATTCTTTTGACTCGCTTCACTCGTTTTGCTCTTGCTTCATTAAAATTGCACATCGCTTCGCTCGGCGCAGCTCGCTCTCGGGGAGGTCGACCGATGCAGGAAGCTGTACGGCCGCTGCCTAGAGTCGTTCCCCGAAAACTGTGACGCGTGGAAGAAATACGCCGACCTTGAGCAATCGGTGGGGGAGACGGATCGCTGCAGGGCTCTATTGGAGCTTGCGGTTTCGCAGGACGCTCTGGATTGTCCGGAATTGTTGTGGAAGGGGTACATTGACTTCGAGATTGCCGAGGCAAACGGAGGCAAGGCGAGGAGGTTGTTCGAGAGGCTGCTGGAGAAAACGAGCCACGTTAAGGTGAGTGCGAGCGAAGCGAGCCAGCAACACCATTTTACACAATATTGGTTTAGCCACTAAACTAACCCTGGCGCAGGTCTGGATCTCGTTCGCCACTTTCGAGGCGAGCTCAATCGGGGGAGGAATGGAGAGCGCCAGGTCGCTATTCGAGGGAGCGGACAAGCAGCTCAAGGAGGACGGACTGAAGGAGGAGAGGGTGTTGCTCCTGGACGCGTGGAGGAACTTGGAGAAGGTCAGCGGAACGGCCGAGAAGGTTACATTGGTGGAAAAAATGATGCCGCGAAGAATCAAGAAGAAGAGAATGAAAACGGACCCCAACACAGGAGCGGAGCTCGGATGGGAGGAATTCTACGATTTCCACTTCCCCGACGAAAAGTCGGCGGCGAGCAACTTGAAAATTTTGGAAATGGCGGCCAAGTGGAAGAAGGCTCAGGCGGCCAAAGAGAATGTAGCAGAATAATTTAAAGACGGGAGATCGGTTTCTTGGAATGGTTTTCTATGTTATATTTTCCGTTCTTTAATCTAGAATGGATATCTTTTCAAATCTTGAGAGGTGTTAGAGGAAGAAATGTTGTCGAGGACTGAGATGTCATCGATTTCGACCGACTCGTTACCATTGGCGCATCCTCCCCAAAATTTTTGGATTCGGATTGTGAATGCGAATATGAGGCTAACTGCGGCGGTGTGTCCATCATGTTCTTCTTAATCATTAAGTGCAGCTCGTCGAGCTCCCTGTCGCAGGCAGTGTAATAACCACTAACGTGGATCCGCACAGCACCGACGCTCTCTACTTGGCACATCATTCGTGCTTTTTGGCGCGATATCCACCGAACTGCGTTCCTCTTTTGCGAGGCAATTCTGTCCTTCCCCTGCTGGTACAGCAAGTCCAAGTTAGCTAACTCCGAGTTGATGGCAGCTTGCTGTTGCTGCTGAACTCTACTGTTCGCTCCGGGCGAATTTGGATTGTTGAAATTGTTTCCCCCTGTGGGGGAAAAAACCGGCGCAGTATTGAAAAGGCGAGACTGCTTCTCCTTGCTCTTCCAAGGACCGGACGCCTCCGTTCTTGTGTTGCCACTGAGTAGTTTCTTGCGCTTTCCCATTATGTTGCTCTTCTGGCTCTCGAAGTCGCTCAGCATTTGCTGCTCATAGACTGCCCACTCCGCGTCCACCCTCGCCAGCTGCAGGTCGAAGGAATTCTCCAAGTTAAAAGTCTCGTACCTTTCCCAATTCAAGAATTGGTCCCTCTGCAGCCTCCTCTCCTCCCTGGCAAGAGATTCCTCCAGAGTGAAGGCAGGTGGGCTTCTTTTGCAGGCCTCTGATGTGTAAAACTTCTTGCTGACCTGGGCATTGAACTGTTTTCGCTCAGCCGCTTGTATTTCCAACAACTCCACCCACCTCCTCTTGTTCGAACTCGCCTGCATGCTGCAGTGCCGCTTCGTTTCGGTTTTTAGCCCCAAATCAACACGATCTGCATACTGCCCGTGAGCCTCGTAATTTTGCTGAGAGGCAGCAATCTCCTCTTTTTGCATCAAACTGACGAGCGAGCTCGAGAAAGACGACTCTAACGGGTGTTCCTCGATATCAAGTTCTAATTTTATTCTCTGTTTCTCATGGTGACTCTGTTTGGGGAGGGGAGGGGAGGGGAGGGGAGGTGGGAGGCCGGCCGGGGGGAAGACGAGTTTGTAGTTGTGTTAATGATGCTTATTATGCAAAAAAAAACAATTCCATAACAAGTCCTTATGGCACAACATACCTGTAACTGCTTTGCCCGTTCACCGATATCAAGCAAAGCTTCACAATCTCCAGAAAGATCCATCTCGAAGATCCAAGTTGGATTATCGATTAGTTGCGAGCTGGATATTGAATATTTATGGTTTGTTGATACAATACAGGGGCGAGGGTTAATACTTGGTTCCACAAAATTCCAAACAGTGGGGCTAAACTTGTTTTTGTTTTTGAAGTGCGTCAAAGTGAAAAAAAGAAGATTTTTTTTTTTCTTTTTTTTTTTAGTTTATTTAGTACTGCTGAGCTTAGGAAGTACTGCTGAGCTATTGCTATTGTACCTTGTTTATTCCATTTGCCCACTACACTGTTTCCTTGTCTTATGATATCAAACACATAACAAACAGCTCCGGCACCAGCTCCAACTCCAACACCAAGATACAACGATGCTGAAGGGCACCATACAGATAGACGTATCCGACTCTGGCGCTGAACTTCGCGCAGCTATGGTAATCCAGCGTCTCATCAAGCTACGAATAAAGGCTCGGGCGGTTCGGAAGCGAATCAACGAATCAATGTTCACGAAGAAATTGGATCTGACCCATGGCAAATATTACTACATAATGAACGCCACGGGTGAGCAGACTTGGGATGTGCCCAGAGGCGACTTTCCGATGGCTCTGCCTCCAACTCCCAGGCGCGAGGAATTTGCCAAGGTAAAAATGGAGCAGAAGTTGGCTTTGGCAAAAGCGAAGGAGAAACGCGACTTTCTGATCGCGCAGCGCCGAGAGGAATACAAGCAGTCCCAGATTCGCGACGTGAAGAAGGCTGACCTTGACGAAGCCAAGCGGCAGGATGACCTATGGGCGGACGCCGTGGAGCATGGTAAAATGTCTGGCGAGGTGAACATGTCTTGGCAAAAGGTGAGTGAAGCGAAGTGAAGTGATCTGAAATCTCTCGTAGCCCTAACCCTACCCCTAACCCTAACCCTAACCCTAACCCTAACCCACTTTTTAACAGCTCGTCAACATATCAGAGCGCGTCTACAACTTTAAACGGACGACTGGCAGAGACTTGATTCATTTGCGCTTGGTCGGACACGACATGGAAGAAGTTCCACCTAAAATGTCCACCTCTTGCCAATATCTAATCTCGCTCTCCCTCACTTCGAACCGGTTGATCGACATTGACCCCGTGGCGCAGCTCACGCGGCTCACCCAGCTCGTGTTGCTTCGCAACAAGATCCCCAAGCTTCCATCGACATTTGGTAACCTCATGAACCTCGAAATTCTCGAAATGGCCTCCAACCGGCTCGAATCTTTGCCCCCGACCTTTGGGAATTTGACCAAGCTCCAAAAGCTCAACCTCGAGTGCAATCGTTTGAAGAGAATTCCCGAAACAATGAGCCGAATGTGCTGCAAAACTTTGAATTTAAATTCGAACAAGCTCATTGCACTGCCCCACTGCATTGCCAACATGCCCAATTTATTGCAGCTGTCGGCGAACGACAACTCTCTCAAGTACCTGCCGAGCGACATTGGCGACAGCAAGAGCTTGGTTGCCATTCACGTTTGCAACAATCGGTTGATGGAGCTTCCGGACGGAATTGGCAAGCTTGCAACGCTCGAGAACTTGTGGCTAGACTTCAACAATATCACCGCGCTTCCGATGAGCTTTCACAAGCTGCAAAGCTTGAAGGAGGTGAGCGAGCGAAGCGAAGCGAGCGAGCCTTGTCACAGAAGAATGCGACGCTCCGTGCGAAATTTTATACATGGCTACATCCACTACTGAACTAACGCGCCTCGCTTCGCTCGGTGCAGCTTAAGATGGAGGGCAACTGGGGAATGATTTTCCCGCCCATGGATAAAATCATCAAGGGTCCAAAAACAGTGCTCGCCTGGAGCAAGAAACGCTTCTCGAGTTCCCTTTTCGTGAGGCAGCAGTCCATCGTTCTTTCGTTCCAGGACATGCTGAAGCAAACGGCAAAGCACAAAATTGGCGGGGAAGAGCACTTGGGAATTTTCAACAAGGACATTCAAGAGGGTGACGAAATGTTCTACACGTACCCCGAGGAGCTCTTCTGGGAGCTATTTCTGCCCACGCTGGAGGATATTTGGCACGACCCGGACGTAAACACTAGCGGGGACATAAAATCGTTCCCGTACAACCGCAAAGAGACCGAAAAGGTGATGAATTCTTTTTCGGACCCTTTTGGACCGGTAGTGCTTCGGAAGCCGGTGAGCTGAAGCGAGCGAACGAGCGAGCCTTGTGCCAATTAATAAGAAAAGTGCGAAGCGACTAACCCACTCCACAAACAGGACGGCTGGTTCCGAAGGTGCGTTTGCAAAAAACCGGACGGGTCGAGGAACGTGTGTATTCCGCCGAAGGCCGGGTGGATGTGCGAACGGCCTGTGATAATGGTCAAAATGACAATCACGCTCGAGAGGGAGCTTATGGAGCGGCAGCGGCAGCAGCAGGAGAAAGATCGAATTGCCGAAGCATCAGCGGCTGCGGAACATTCCGCCAAGGGGTACTTGGAAACGGAGGAAGGCATCAAGTTGATCCACGCAATGGCCGAGGCAAGGTGAGCGAGTAAGACGGACACAGCAGGAAGTGGATAAATATTTTTTTCTAACAGGTTGTACAGAGCACACGAACTGCAGCACGAGACGAGCGACAGCAAGTTCAAAGGGAGCCTGGAGATTGAGTTCAGGCGGAGAAGGAAGAAGCTGGAGAAAAACTTCAAAAAGAAGGAAAAGCAACTCCAGAAGATTAGAAACGAAATGTACGAAACGCACCATGTCGCGAAAAACAGCTTGCAAGAAAAGGGAGCGAGCCTGGTGGGCTGGGCTGCGGAGCAAAACGACATTGCGATTGACAAACTGTTGGACACGATGTCGCAAATGCCGGAGGACGAAGACATCGTCAAGTGCCAGGACAAGTACGAGGAAGATTTGAAAAAGCTGATTGCGGACATTGAAAAGAAGGGGACAAAGGGGAGCTTGATGTCGCGAGTCGTTCCGAAACAATTTCTGGAATTCAAGCAAAAGTTCAGCAAGGAGCACAACGAAAAATTGAACGAGTTGATTGTGGATTTGAAGCGCCAGTACACTGAACGAGAAGCCTTCAGAGCCAAGAAAAAAACAAAGCAAACGCACGAGAAGATGAGAAAGATCATGAGCAGCTGGACGGGGCTGGGAATGCGGGACACGTTCTTCGACTGGAAAAAAATTGCAAAGGGCAAAGTAAAGCAGAGGAGGAAGGACGCGAGGAAGAAGGCCGTGGCGGACCGCTTGGGGTACGAACAGGAAATGGCCAACATGGACTTTGCACAGGTGAGCGAGCGAAGCGAGCGAGCTTTGAGGAAGACGAGAATGCGAGGCACACTTATACTTATTTTCAATTCTTTGGCTCGCTCGCCTCCCTTATGCTCCATTAAATATGCACCTCGCTTCGCTCGGTGCAGTGGAACTTGAGCAAGTGGGAGACGCACTGGGACGAGTTCAACGATTTGAACTACTGGGTCCACAAAGAAAGCGGAAAGAGCACCTACGACGAGCCTACAACTGATTTGTATATTCCCAAGGGCTGGGTGAAGCCCGATCCACCTGCGACGATGCTCGACCCGAACACGGGAGAGCTGCTCAGTCCAAGGAGCTTGAGGAGGAACGAGCTTGACACTCCGAGCGAGGCCAGCGAGGCCAGCGAGCCGAGCGACAGCGACGATGAGCGCTGGGACAAGGTCAGGGGCGGGGGCGGCGTTGACAGCGACGACGAGGACGATGAGGAGAAGAAGCTCGAGGACGACGCAGTCTCGGGCATGGTCGACTTCGAGGGACAGGCGGAGCTGAGCAACGTGGCGGTTACGGTGACAACTGGGGGGAGAGTGGGCTTCGCGAACGAGGACGAGGTGCAAGACGGAGACAAGGGGGAGATCACGGCGAGACCGAGCACTAGTCAAGAAATGGGAGTTCTGAGCAACAAAAACAACAACAACAACAACAACAACGGCGGAGAAATGGTCCTGGCCAAGGCTAAACCGAGCGGGAAAAATGAAGAGGTGGATTTGGCAATGTCGCGGGTCCTGAATCGGCGCAGAAAACAAGTCAAGGCGAGAATGAAGAGGGAGGGACTGCTGGGCGACGGAGGAGAGGAAGAAAGCGAGATTCACAAGGCAATGAGGGAGAAGGAAGAACAAGACAAGGCCAATAATGCTTTGCCGAGCGAGGATGAGGTTATGATTATGTGCGGCTACGATCCCGCAAAGGGAGATGAGTACAGCATCAAGGAGATGGACGCCTTCGCCAAAAAGGCAATAAAAATGAACAAGACACTGGGAAGAACTGAAAACGGCGGAGTGGGCAGCTTGGAAGGACCAGACGGTCAACACTATGGGCGGTACGAGACCGATTTTGTTACTGGTTTTTTCGACAAGCGTAAAGAAAAAAATGAAAATAAAAAAAGGGCGAAAGAGGAAAGGGCCAAAAAATTCGCAACGGTTGGAGGGGCGTTAGAGGAGGGAGGGCGCCCATCCTCGCCAACAGGGTTGGGAACGGTCTTTTCGCGCGCTGGTGGGCCTCGTCCCAAGAAATAGGTGGGCGGAACAAAAAGAAAAAGAAGTAGTGTATGTATCTCAAAAATTCCACCTCCCCTTTTTTCACAGTTTTACATACTCCTCCTAGCCTCATTCCTAATGAGATGTCAATTTTTACTTACTACTCCTCGGCTCGGTAGTAGTTAGTTGGCACAAAGGGCATCTTAGCAATCTCGGCGGGTTTCATCTTTCCTCGGATTGACATGTTAATCTTTGTTCCGGCCTTGGAGTGCTCGGTGGCAACGTATCCCATGGCAATAGGCTTGCCCAAGGTAGGGGACGGAATTCCAGAGGTAACCACCCCTATTTTGTTCTCTCCACTCTCGTCGTAGATCTCAATGTCGGCCCTAGCAGGCGCCTTCATACCGAAAATCCCAACGCGCTTCCTCGCAACCTTCTTCAACTTGCCCTCCTCGGTCAGGAAGTTTGCTGCTCCGGTGAAACCCTGCTCGAGCCTGCGCCTGGAGTTTGGCTTGCCAAGCGTCCAGGCGAGTCCACCCTCAACTGGAGTGGTGGTGGAGTCAATGTCGTTTCCGTGGAGGCACAGGCCGGCCTCGAGGCGGAGAGAATCCCTAGCTCCCAAACCTGCAAGGTTGACACCCTCCTGCTTCAGGAGAACATCGGCTAGCTCAACTGCACGGTTCTCGGGAACAGACAGCTCAAATCCATCCTCTCCGGTGTAGCCACAGCGGGTGACCTTGCACCCCTCAACGCCACCAACAGTGACATTCGACATGTGGCCTGTCATGAAACCCATCTTCTTAAGGTTGGTCGAAGGAGGAAGGAGGGAACCCAGAGCTGTGGCAGCACCGTCCCCTTGAAGAGCAAGAAGAGCCATGGAATCCTGCATTCGTTGAGAGTGGGAAAAATAATGGTTTTAGATTTAATTTGGTTGGGCGGCCATTTCTCCTCACTCACCTCCAAGTAGTTCATGGTCACGTCGCCATCAAAGTCAGCGAGCACCTTGTTAAAGTGGTCCATGCCAATAAACTTGTTGGCACCGTTCACAACCATGTAGATGGACTCGCCATCAGTAGAGTTAGAGATTACCGAGTCGTCAATAATTCCACCGGTCTCGTTGGTGATGAGAGAGAGGAGACCCTCCCCCGGAGCAAGCGATTGAATATCGGAACAGACAACCTTCTCGATAAACTTGACGCGGTCCTTCCCGGTCCAAATGATTTGCCCCATGTGAGACACATCGAAGATTGACGATTTGCCAGCATCACGAGTGTGGTGATGCTCAGCTGAGACACCCCCTTTGGCTCCCTTCGGAAGATTTTCGTAGAGGACTGGGAGAGAATAGCCCGCGAAAGGGACCATCTTGCCCCCATACTGCAAGTGCCATTCATTGAGAGGAGTCTCCACAAGGCTTCCAGCATCATTGGCAAATGTCATTGCCTGGCCCAACGCTCGTTTTGTGCCCACAGGACAGGCAACACGACTTAGAGTACATAGCATTGTTACCGTTTTATTTTGATGACGTTAGTAAAAAATTGGTGTCAAGGTTTTGTGTCACAAGGCGTGATTCCGTGAAATAGATCTCAAAATATCAGAAATTCTCAACCTGGAGTTGAACACCTCATACGCGTCAATCTGTAAACAATTTATAGCGTCAGAAATTGAAATTCGAATAACTTGGCTCTATATTTGATGATTGTCGTCGCTATCCCACCACCTGTTTCAGAAAATCCTCTCCTAGGTTATTCCCCAGCGTACTGCTTGCTGCTTCTGAACCTCCCCAAGCCCCCCCCCCCACAACAACAGCAACAACAACTACCCCCGGTTAAAATCACACTGAATGGGAATCATCCTATCATCCCTTCCCCAAAATTCACAGGGATCACATTCACTTCCAAACATGCAGACGCCATTTTCCTGGTCGGTTTCAAGTTCTTCTCTCCGAATAGTGGCAGCGGTGGAGTTTCGCACGGTATGTTTCTGAGAGTTCCCTCAACTCCTGCCACCCACACGTCCTATACGGTTCGTTCCTTCGATCCAATTACCGAGGAAATGAGCGATTCTCCTTTCGGTCGGATGGACGAGACAGCTGCCAGGGAGCTAATTTCCAGCCTCACCTTTGTCAATAACAACAATAGCTCAATTCCCCACATCACGGGCGAGCACGTTGACGAGGCGGTTGAAATCCTCGGCGGCCTCGCTGAGATTTCCAAGGTTCTCAGTGTACAGCAGCAAGACCTCATGGAGTACATCACCGACGAAGTGCTGGTCAGGTGCAACGTCGCCATCGGTGGCAAGGTGATCCCTATTGTTTCTGACATAAACATTGGGCCTTCGATCCCTTTGGACACGAACACAATGACCGATGCCCCCCCTCAATCTCAACTTCCACCACCCCCACCCCCACCAATTGTTGACGGTAACTCTCTCTCCTACCCAAACATGATCCCTCTCTCGATCCCAGCGTACCGTAGCTTCTCCAAATCCTCTTCCAGCCAAATTCAACCCCAATCCAAACTTCCCAAATCTACACTCTCCTATCTAAAATCGTTAGACTCCTCTCCCTCGGACCGTTCTAAGCTCGCCCTCGACTCCCTTTTTCTCTTTCGATCCGTTTTGACCAACGTATTCGACGACAGCAATTATGACCTCTTCCTTGGCGAGCTGGATTTAAGTTTTCTAACTTTCCTCTCGCTGGAGTGCTGGGGGTCGTTCGACAGATGGAAGAGCTTGGTTGTCCTTGCGGCTAGGGCCTTGTTTGAGAGCAGCGAGGCGGACAATAGAAACAGTGTGCACAACGAAAAGGAGCAAACTTTCTTCGAACTTTTCGGCAAAGTACTCACCAAGCAATTGGCACACGTCGACGAGGATTTCTTTAGCTTTTTCGACCAGCCATTTGGCGGCGACCAAGACGAAGAGGCAGAGATCAGCAGCAATTTTCTCTTGACAACGTTGGAGTGGGCTGCGATCGGACTGCAGGCTTTACACCTTGGCGAGACCTCCCTCGAGCTGTGCAACTTTGTTCGCGGAAAGTTCGGCGTTACGCTCACCGCGAATGCCAATGTCAATGTTAATGCGGAAAAAGATAATGACATGGATGACGGCGACGGCGACGGCGACGATGGTTACGACGACGACGGTTACAACGACGAGCCGTCAAAAAAGAAGGCTTTCCATTTGTTCTCGCTCATGAGCGATATCAACACCTTGGGAACGACAGATGATGAAAATCTACCGACCCTTGTAAATCCAACTTCCCCGTTTGATCTGCTGAGCAACGGAGGGAGGACACGGTCCGAGTCCAATGTGAGCGATTCCGAGCACATGAGTCGCTCCCGCTCAAATTCCATCGCGAGTTACGGATCACCGGAGACCGAAGAAATGAAAAAACAAAACCTGGAGCAGAATGAGCAAAACTTGAAGAAGAATTTGAACGAATCCGCGCGCGTGCTACAAGTAAAGTACAAGCGCCTCTTCAGAGAACTAGAAAAGTCAAAGGGGAGAGAGGACGTTCACATGATATGCAGCAGACTAATGGACGATGACGAAACGTCTGCCGAGTTGCTAGTGGAGGTCGAGGAGTTTTTGCTGGAACTTGAATAAAATAAAATATTGAATTTTTGGCATTTTTTTATGTGTTATATTGATCGTAAACCTTAATAAAGAACGGGTTTGTTGTGAGAGTGACCCACAACCGTTCGAGAGTTACTTTTTGTCCAGTTGTGCTTCTGGTGTTTTTCGGCGCCATTGACTCTGTGTTGCTGTTGCCGGTTGTTTCATGAATGGCATCAGAGGCAGCATCGGCATCGTCAGCAATATTACCATCTACAACGCAAACAGGATCATTGTCATTGTCATTGTCATTGCCGTCGTCGTCGTCTTCGTCGTTGTCATTATCACCGTCGATTGGTTGCCCCCCCTCAACATTCATATCCTCCTCATTTTCATTTTCACTTTCACTTCCATTTCCCTCCCCCTTGTTGCTAAAAATGCTAGTCGGCATTGTCGGCAAACCAATGGCGTTGCAACCATTTTCAATTCGAGTAAGCGCCACCACGACGTGAGAGATTTCCACGCTGCACCCAAATGCTCGCTTCCAACTCGCTCTGATGCGCTCGCCCGTTTCTGGGTTTGTTTTGCTCTCGTTGCTAAAACACTCGGCGAGCTCCCTCAACGGCGACTGCACAGCGTCGCACAAAAGAGGTGGCATGATGATTGATTTACTACTGCTGCTGTTCCCCTCACCATTACCATTACCACTTCCACTTCCACTAACACTTCCACATCCATTTCCATTTCCATTTCCGTTGCCAGACGCCCCGTCGTAAGCGGATGCGAAGAATATCTGAACCTGCAGAAAGTATTCTAGATTGTAGAAGTAGAAGAAAAACGCTCGTGTCAGCACGGCGAACTTGTGCTTGTGATACGAAGCTGCCGAAGAGCCGCCGTGGGCCAGCCAAGCAACACTGTGCACAACGCTTCGGGGGAAATCGGGACAAATTGTCACCAAAAGCTGGTGAAAATCATCTGGTGTCACAACCTCGTTTTGAAACGGCTTTGTAAACTGCATCAATGCCTTGAGGAAGGAAAGGCGATTGTAGTGGGTTGACACAATAAAATTAAAGGGCTTGTTCACTACATGGGAGGAAGAATGCTGCTGCTGCTGCAGCTGTTGCTGTTGCTGCTGCATAGTCACATTTTCAAAGTAATTCGACAGAAACCGAAAAGGGCGACTGTGAACACTATCCTGGCTGAAGTTGATCGTCTGCGTCTCTGCCACTGCAAGAATCGATAAGAGACTGTCTTGTATATAAATCTTCATCTTTGTTTGCTCTAGGTACTTTTTCCCTGTCAACGTTGCAAAATTGGATTCTTTCGCGGCCTGGTTCATTGTACGTGTATTAAAACTTAATAAAGACGTTTCCAAAACCACGTATGCTAAAGGAACCTAATATGCATACATAAATACAAACTTAAAACTGAAAAATGATCGAAAATCAAAATTCCAAAATTTTACAAAATTACTTGAGTTAACGAATACTATTGTGTAAAACCCAACGACTTACAGCTGCCCCCCACCCCCACCCACTCAATAATATTGCCCCCCCCCTCCCCCCCTCCTCATGCTTTCCCAGGTGGAAACTCGCAACGAGCTCCTCCTTCTTTCAGATTCGTATCTTATTTGCGTTTCTGTCTTCCTCCTTATATTCTCAGCTGCTTGGTACTTTCTTGAGATTGTAAGCTCTGGACCACCATCAACAACCAATCTCCCCCTCCAAGAATTTCAAGATTGCTAACCCAATAAACATTATTTTATCTTCAGTCCGATCATCCTGGAGAAGATGGAATTTTCATCCTTGCCTACTTCCAAGCGCTGGTTTCAGTATTGTTTGTACTTGAACAGCTCATTGTCGTTCACATAGAAGGGCTTGCCTACATTTCTGAGAACATTTCAACCGCAACCGACTTCCACATGGTGTTTACATATCCTCTCCTTCTTTTCACATTGGATGATGTTTTTCACTACGAATTTCCAATTATAATTTCCAGAGTAATCCCGCTGCTTGGTCGTTCGCAGTTCGCACGATCTATTTGTGCGGGTTTCCTATCTTCCTCTTTCTCCTCCTCCTCCCTTAAACTACTGGGCTCCTCCTCCTCATCCTCCTCAAAAAACAACACCAAAAATAAAAACAATGACCTTGAAATTGCAATTCTGGGCAAACGAAAATCCCACGCGCCGTCCGATGTCCCGTCCATCCGCCTCGCGCAGCTCATGCGGCGAGCGCTGGACGGACGGCGGAACATCAAGTACGACTCTTCCGAACTAACCGAGCTCAAGGAGCTCCTCCTCCTGGTTTGCCACCACAAGCTGTACAGCCACGTGGAGCTTGCGAAGACGCACCACAGCAAGACGAAGGAGCAGCACGAGGAATTCCAACAGATGCAGAATGCTTGGGTGCTTGAGAAATGGCAATCCAAGAGGCAGGGCAAGAGGGGAAAGAGGCAGAGTGCCGGGGATGCGGCCTTCGGCCGTGGATCAATTTCGCTTCAGAACATCCGCTCTCACGGACACGAGCCGAGAGACCAACGAATTAACACTGCGCCCGATAGATCAAGCGTGATTGGATTGAACCAGAAGTTGGCCACGAATCAGTTTAAAATTGACAGCTTCTTAATTGAGAAGATGGAAGACTGGGATTTCGACGTCTTCCTGTTTGACAAGGTTAGCATGAGGAAGCCCCTCACCAGCATCTGTGCGTACATGTTTAGCGACTCGCGGTACGACTGGGAGACCTTGCTGAACACGAAAGAGCTGCAGTGGACAAACTACGTTTCGGAGGTTGAGAAAACCTATGGGCACAACATCTACCACACCAACCTGCACGCTACAGATGTGGTGCAGAGTGCCCATTTCATGGTTCACATGGCTGGGTTGAGTAGCAAGTTGAGCGAGTTGGAGGTATTCAGCTTGATGCTGGCAGCATTGATCCACGACTTCAAGCATCCTGGCTTGAACAACAGCTTCTTGGTGAAAACAGGTCACGAGTTAGCCATCTTGCACAACGACGTTTCGTGCTTGGAGAACCACCACGTCAGCAGCGCTTTCATGCTGATGAAGCAGGAGAAGCTGAACCCGCTAAAGAACTTGAACAAGCTTGACACCGCCAAGGTGAGAGAGCTGGCTATTACTCTCGTCTTGGCAACCGATTTGAAGCACCACTTTGATATCGTTGCCGACTTCAAATCCGAGCTAGCCTCCCTCTCCATCTCCAACTCTTCCGCCGTGGGCACCGACGAGAAGAAGCACACCACCACCATAATAAATACGTTGAACCAGCGCAACGACGACGACGAGCAAATGGGCATGCTAGCCATGAAGTTTTGCATCAAGGTGTCGGACATCGGCCACCCTACGAAATCTAAACCAATCCACCTTGCGTGGTCGCGGCTCATCATGCGCGAGTTCTACGCGCAGGGAGACGAGGAGAAGAAACGAAATTTCTCCTCCATAACTCCACTTTGCGACAGGGAGGACAGCAAGACAATCCCGCAGAGCCAGAAGGGTTTCATCAGGTGAGCCTTGATGAAGACGAGCATACTCGCGATGAAATCCCGCGAAAGGTTACAGACAGACAAAATGATGGCTTCACCGAAAATAAACTAACATTACTCCACTCAATTAACATTCGTTTTGCTCACTCGTTCCCCCCCTGCTTCATTAAAAATGCGCCTCGCTTCGCTCGGCGCAGCTTTTTGGTTGAGCCGATTTACGCCATTTGGGTGCAGTATCTGGAGGAATTCACTCACACGAATTCAACCATGCTGGAGGTCTTCAAGGTGAACATTAAGTTAAATCTAGAGTACTGGGGGGAGAAAGCGGAGGAGAAGAACTTTGATGCAATGGTCATTAGCGACGTCGAGAGGGCATACAACCACACGAACAAGATTTCAGAGGCTAAGAAGCGGTTGACAAGCCTGAGCACGGACACCAGCAGTTACCGGGAACGGGCCACGACAACCAGCCTAGCAGAAGATTTGAGCGTCATAATGGACGAGGATGGGGGGGGGGACAAGGGAGGTGGCGAGCGAGGGGTATCGTTCGAAGAACGGATTAATTATAGTCCCGAGCAGATAAGAAAGAAGAAGTCAATAGAGACAAGCTTCAAAGAGCTTCCGCAGCCTCCCCATGTCGAAGTCAGCAATAAAAATTACTTTCACAGGTCCAGCACAACGGACATGAGAGAAAAGAAAACGGGGGCCGAGTTTGAGCTTGGGGGAAACGAGGAAAATAAAAAGAAAGAGGAGGGGGAAAGGGGAATCGGCGGGTTGCCGCGGAAATTGAGCGGGGAGCTATAAAAGAAATTTAGAATTTTTGAAAATATCAAGGTCACCGATTTGGATTTGTTATGAGGTTCGCCAGTTGTGGCAGCAGCGTTGCAGCTATTTCCGCCAGCTCAGGGTCGTCTTTAAGATCATTTTTGAAGAAGGTCATCGGGTCTCGCAAGCAGGTCGGGTTTTGCATAATTTTGGCCATTATCGGGCGCAGCTTCGGGTTCTGGAACTGACTTGCTATTGCCGGATCTTTCATCGCGCGTGCTAGAATTTGCGTGTACTTGGCAACGCTATCCACTTTCTCCACTGTCTCCTCTGTCTCCACTGTCTCCATTACCGCTTCGTCAATTGATGGCGGTGGGTCAATTTCCTCCTCCTCTATATTTTCCGTTCCCTCTCCCGCTCCTTCCAACCCCCCAGGCTCCTGATTCAATACAATTTCTTCGACAACTGACTGAATAGCTTCATTCACAACGCTTTTGACAAATTCCCGTGTTTTCTGCTCGTGTTGGTGCTCCACTATATTTACTGCTTCAACCACAACTGCTTTCATCTCCACTTTATCCACCGTATCTTTGAGAACTGATGCAATTTCCACTCTGTCGACAGCCTCCTCGGCGACAACCTGCTCGACGTGTGCAATTCTTTCTTCCTCTTCCTTCTTCTTGGACGGCGGCACCAACAACGCGCTCAGCTTTGGCAGCAACACCATTGCCATCGCCGCCAGCTCTGGGCTGGCCGCCAGTTGCGTTTTGAAATGTTCGAGCGGGTTTTGCAAGCACTTTCCGTTCGTTTTCATTATTTCGTTCACGATCGGCTGTAACACAGGGTTGCCAAGCGCGTTTGCAAGGTCGGGATCTCGCATGGCGCTCGCCATAATTTGTCTCATGTTCGGTTCGGGTTCAGTTTTCTGCTCCTTCTTTTCCTCTTCTTCTTCTCCCTCCTGCTCTTCCTCCTTGCCCTCGATGATCTTCTTCACAGCCTTCATACTCTCAAAAATGCAATCCATGAACTTTTCGCAGTCGACCCCCTCGAATCCGCAAACGACGAACTTGACGCGGTCGGCAAAGGTAGAGTACGGGCACATGTACTTCGCCAGCTCTTCTTTCTCTTTCCCACCATCGTTGGTGAAATCGCTAAACGCGGGATTGACCATCATGGCTTCTATGAAATCCACGTTCAAGTTCGTCGAGCACATTGTGTCTGTCATCAAAGTCGTGAAAGCCTTGTTGGTGAATATGTCCTCGAGCTCCCCTCCCCTCTGCTCGGCCAGCTTGTACAAACAGTAAAGGTGCCTGTCAATGCCTCGCCCCATCGAGCACATTTGGCTCAAACCGCTGTGCCTCTGAGTGGCTTTCTTCAGCAGCATCTTCGTCTGTTTGAGATTGTGCTTTGTCTCCCCCTCCCCCCCCATGACTGCATCCACAAATGCCTTGCACTCAGGGGTGTTGCTGCGTATTCTGTCGTTCCTCCCAGCCTTGAACGCCATTGTTGCCGCGACGCTGTACTGGGACACGCTCACGGTGTGCATCTTCCTGTATGCAAGCTGCAACACCTGCTGAAGCGTTGCGTCTGGCGAGAAGCCGTTCGCTTTCAAGTACGAGCTTCCAAATTCGGTGAACTCGCGGTTAGCGCAGACCCACTTTTTCGCAAGGAGGTCGGCCTCCCTCCCCGCACTTTCGATTGCGCGAAGCAACTTCTCGTTCGTGTCCCACTCAATCAACTCAACCGCGCAAGGCTCTCCGCCCGTCAAGTTGTAGGTAGGGGTCTTGATCTCCTTGACGAGCTCCTCCCCCCACCTTGCCATGCAGATCCCGTCCCCCCAAGAGTGCTCCGCGTTGGAGCAGAGTTTGCCCTCGGCGGTAACGATCAGCTGGACCGGCTTGTCGAACCACCGGTGGCGAGGGTTCCCGTGCATCGCCGCGCGCATTGCGGTTGAGAGGCTTTCCTGAGAGGCTTCTAGGGGGGGGTCGAGGCAGATCACGAAGAGCGCCTCGTCAATGTCCTTGAGGGAATTCCTGTTTTTATTTGATTGGTTGAGGAGAGTTTCGCGGTTCGTCGCCCACAGATCGCGATTGTCGCAAGTAAGAACGCCCACGCTTGGTTGAGAGAGGGTTTCATCAGAGTTGACGATTGAGTTCAGCGCAGATTTGATCTGTTCACAACTTTTGTTTTTCACCGCGATTTTATAGAAATTGGAGCCCCTAGTGACGATGATGTGTGCAATCTTCGACGGATCCTCCGCTTTGGCGTAAACATCCCTATTCTGCTTGGGTATACGGGTCGCCGCTACCATACGCGAGTACTGGAGCATGTCGAGAGGGAACCCTTTGAACACGTCTGGCTCTAAAGTCTCGTTGATGACGGAATCCATGAAGACAATCGTGGCCGCTATGAGGTGGGCGGCAAGATCGATCTGGCCTGAAATTCCCGAGGATGCGAGAACTTCTGTCTTGAGAACGCCGGCGGGGTTCTTGTAAATGTAGGTGGGGAAGCGAGCTTCCATGTACATGTCGTTGTGAAAGTTATGGAACCAAGATGTTTGGAGGTTGGCGGGGTCGTTGTCAATTGCCACGAGCGATTCATGGAGTGTCGGACCTGTGGTTGAGAGGAAAGAAGCAACGGCGGATTTGTTCTTTTGTTGTTCCAAAGGCGAGACAAGTGTTTGGGTGGATTCAAGGAAAAGCTCCAGTGTGGCTTCGAGTGATGGGAGAGGTAGTCGAGGGAGGGTTGCTTGGTTCTTGTACATGTTGTTGATTTTTGGGGAGGGGGGTGCCATAATTTGTATGGATGATGGTTTTGGCTCTACCGGTTTGTATTCAACTTCGGGTTCTGTGTCTGTTTGTTCTCGAAATGTTTTCTTTGGAGAAAATTCTGATTCTGACTTTAAAGAAGATTCTGGTTGTGATGTATTGTTGTTATTGTCGCGGAGAGACATGATCGCCCTTGCACCGGTGCCGACCGCGTACTTAGAAGAAGGCTTGGAGGAGGGAACGAAAACTAACAACCTCCCGTGCCATGAATAGCTTTGAGGGTTGTTGTAGCCCAAATTCGAAGGTTTCTTCTTCCACTTCGAAGAGCGGGCCTGGTGGGCTCGAGCTATATAAGCGTCCATAAATGTGTTCTAAAGTGCAGAAACAAATTGCTCTTAGCAGTTTTGTGATTTTAATAACTGTTGACTAACTTGCAAAATTGAAGAAAAAAAAAAATTTTCTTTGCTTTTTTGCTTCTTATCTCTTCAACTCATCTCGAGAATTCAGCTTTTGCATAGCACGTCGTATGAAATTCGTAGGTTTTTTTGGCGGCTCCTTGACGTTCAATTTCCTGGCAAGAGCTGCAACCATCTGTTTAAAGTCCAACAAACTTTCTCGAACTGACACTTCGAGCGGTTTTTCTTTTTCTTTTTCCTTTTCCTTTGGTTTGGGGAATTTCTTTTCCTTGGAGAGGATTGTTGGTGTTGTTGGTGTTGTTGGTGTTGTGTCGCTCCCGGACTTGAGCATGTTCAAAAGTTGCTTTTCCCCTTCCCGTCTTTTATTAGCATTTATAGCCTCAACAGCCTTCTCCTCCTCCTCCTCCTCTTTCTCCTCCTCCTCCTCCTCCTCCTTCTCCTCATCCTCCTCCGCCTCCACCACATCCTTCTTGTCGTCCCAAGCCGACGTACCATCATCTCCAAAAAACGGAGTCAGCTCCGCATCCTCATCCCCAATCTTTGGAGGATTCACATTTCCTCCGGCCTTCATGATTGTTGCCTCGCTCCTCTCGCTCCTACTATTGCTGTTGCTGTTGCTGTTGCTGTTGTTATTGCTATTGCTATTCATAAAGGCCCCCCCCACAACGTGAAACGCGTGCGGGTCCTTTACAACCTTGTGCTCGCCGAACTCATGCGGGTTGCCCGTGTACTGGATCTTCTTCCCAGAGAACTTCTCGTTTGCCTTGAACATGTCTTCCGCGGTCCAGCCGTGTTCGTCGTCACCCCCGAAGGCGTAGTCATCGAAAACACCTCCATCGTCTGTCGGCATTGGTGTCGGGCAAGGAGTGGGCGTTTTGTTCCCGCGCTTGTTGCTCGAGTCCCTCTTCTTCTTGTTGCTCGAGTCCCTCTTCTCCTCTTTGCCATCTTTGCCAACGGTAAACGCCTTCTTGAAGAGTTTGGGGTGGTTGGCCTTGACCCACCGCCGCAAACCTGGGAAAAATGGCAGCACGGCAAAGGTCTTTATGCTGTTTTTGCTCACTTTGTTCTGAACGTCGGCGAGCTGCGAATAAAAATAAAAATAAAGGTTAGTTAGGATCTGGCGAGTTTCCCCCCGCTCCGCTCCGCTCGCTCACTCGCTCACTCATTCACTCGCTCACTCATTCACTCGCTCACTCGCTCACTCGCTCACTCACTCACCTTGTGGAACTTCACCTCGGAGACTTCCTTCCGGGCCACGGGCTCGAAAGGGAAGTTGGTCGGCACCCCGTGCATCACGAAGAGCGTTCTCGTTTTGCCCGCATCGTTGAACGAGATTTCGTTGTCGGGGTTCAATGGCGATGTCCATGTCTGCTCATTATTGCCATTCGCCAAGTAATCCACAACAAGACCTTCCGCAAGGTTCGGGTCGAAGCCGGTCTGTGCCGAGAGCGAAGAGAGGCGCATTTTTAATGATCAGGGGGAAGCGAGAGAGTAAAAAAAACGAGAATAATTTTGGTTAGTGGCACATATATTATATTATTGTCTTCATTCAAGGCACGCTCGCTTCGCTCGCTCACCTCCTCGTAGGTTTCTCGAGCAGCAGAGACGATGCCCTCCTCGTCCTGGTTCACTTTGCCCTGGGGAAACGTCCAGACCTTACCCTCCCAAGTGCGGCACAGAGCAATCTCCGAACAATCGCTCGAAAGGAGAATCACACCAAAGGTCGAAATTGTACGCTTATACTTGGCAAACGTGTTCCAGAGGTTCTTGAAGTTGGGTAACAGCGGGGAGAGAAGGGGAGAAAAGGTGAACATTACCCTGCTAAACGATTGCAGCGTCTTGTAAGACGGGAGAGAAGGGTCCTGTTCAAGGGTGAAGTCAAGGTAGAACCAATATGCCTGCTCAAGCTGGAAGAAAATACGATCGGCCTTTGTAAGTTCATCTGTAGGCAGGTTAAGAATGAAGCGTGTGTGCAGGTCTTCTAGGTGATCGTCGCTCATGGCGGTATAATTTCTGCTTTTTATCTTTATTGGAAATCGAGAAGATTGGAATCGACAAAAAACCATCAACACATCAACAGAAATTAAACATATATTTTACTCAAAGCTATACGTTAGTTACTTTGTGTTTACTTTATTCACGGCAATATAGTTATCACAGCATTTCAAAGGTCTTTTTTGCTCCAACTTGCAGCAAAGGCTAACTAGCGAACACATGGATTATTCCAACACAACTATGCTCATAGAGACGGTTCGGCACATGAATGCATCTGCTTCAACTGCCACATTGCTGACCTTACCACCATCTTTACATCCGAAATCTTTCAATTTCTACTCCAGCGATCAAATAAGAGCCAACCAAAATAGTCTTAACAACATCAAGTACGACCTGTCCCAGGTGAAGCGATCCGCCCGTCGAGACTTCCTTTTTCGCACCATTTGCAAGACCAAGTCACAGAATATAAAGGACAGGCAGCAACGGCTTCTCCTTGACAAGCCGGCGCACCACGAGTCCAAGTGGCAGAGCTCAACACACCTCTCCAACGTTTTGCTTAAGCAGCTCAACGCACCGGCTGACGTTGACGCTTCGGGGAATATCTACTCTCCTTCACGAGACTTACCCAGAACGAAGGAGGGGCAGAAAATTCTTGAGAGTGAGAAAGAAGAAAATTTCAAGCCAGGGGAAGTTGGAAAAATATTCGGGGAGCCCCCAATTGACAGTTGCAGTGAGAGTTGCATGAACATGCTTGAGAGGCACCTGGTCAGCGCTGTTGAGCGCGTTGAGCGAGAGTATGAGGCAATGGAGTGGGGCACGGTAAGGCACAGTGAGCTAAAGGGCAACGCGGGTCGCGACCTTGCCGAGTTAAAGGAAAGGCTGCTGCATTGTGTGAAGTTTAAGGAGAAATTACTTGACAATGGGGCGTGAATAAGTATAGAATGGAATATAATATGATTAGGCAATTTTCGTTATGACAACACAAACGCTTTTATACCCGTGGCGATTCGCCGCCCCCCCAGTCCCACGCAGGTCTACTTCAACTGCATCAGATTGGGGCGCGTGATACGCTAGGACTTCCCAGAACACCCCAAATGCAGACAGTTCCAACAAAGCCTTGTATTCTCCGTTTTCCCAATCTGTGTAATTCCAAAATTCATCAAAAACAATCACGGTGCCAACAACTATCATTCGGTTGCTCATGAGTGCCGTCAAAAAGCACGCCGTTGAGCTGTACAGATCGGCGTCTGCGTGAATGAAGGCTGACGGCTTCCCTCCAAATTCGGACACAAAAGTTGGCACAGTGTCTTCGAACCAGCCCTTGTGGAAGACAACGCGGTCGTCGCCTGCCAACATTTGTGGCAACGCACCTCCACAAGTGAAATGACCTTCTTCGTACCCGCTCCACACTTCCGGCAGGCCCACAAACGAGTCGAATCCGTGAACTCGTGCGGCACATTTACGCTTCTGCAATGAATCTGCTATGAAGGAGAGGTCTACGCCTTCGAAAACACCGAACTCGAGAAACAGTGCATCTGAATGACGCTTATGGAAACTGCAAGCCTTGTCAAGAGCATAGTTCAGGACGCCGCGACGTGTTCTCACACGTCGACAAGTGGCATGATGGAAGATACTGGATATATAAAGAGAAGTTGCGGAGGGATGTAGCCATGCAACTGGATGTGGCCGTGGCCGTGGCCGTGGCCATGGCTGGTTGCTCAGAGTAGTAACCGAGTCGATTCTCAAAAAATCTAAGACCACACTTGTGGGTCCGTCTCCAGCTCCAGGCTCCTGGATGCACCTGTTCAGTAGCAGCATGCCCTCGTGCAAAACCCGCAATTCTGCCTCACTCGCAAGAGGGGTGGTTGGGGGCTTGCACGTCTTCTTGTGCTTCTTCCACGCCGACTTCTGGCACTCGGCGGAGCAAAAGTAACTCTTTTTGCACCGGGCGCACGCTTTCGTTGTGTTGGTCTTGCAGACATCGCACTGGCGAGTCGGTTTCTTCACCACGTCCTCAACCTCGACCAGCTCGGCCTTGTCGTACTTCATGTGCTTAATGAACGTGCAAGCCGTGTTGTAGGTGCCAAAGACCTCCTCGTCGACGAACTGCTTGGGGAGGTGTTGCCGGAGGAGGGTGGGGAAGGGGGTGGAGGAGATGTACTTGGGGGTGAGGCGGAGGACGTTTTGGATCTCTCTGCACGCATTGAATTGGGTAGACTCGGCAAACTCGAGCATTGTGTGGTCTGTCGGGTCGGTATCGGTGAGGGAAGGTGGGTGCCGATGGATCATTCGAAGAGCAAGAAACACGAGGGAGTCGCTGTATGCCTGGCTATTGCAGGCAATACGTCGAAGAAGTTGAGAATTCCTGAATTTGAGCACTTCACGCACCAACTCGTCGTCATGCTCATTGATGAACTTGTGGCAGTCTGCATACGATCGTGATCTGATCGACCCAGCCATCTCACTCATCCAATAAGCCAATGGTGCGTACAAGCGGTACATCTCCTTACCACCCAACGAACGAGCTTCCTCGGGAGTGAGGGAGAGCAAGCTGATGATCTCAGCACAGGCTCCACTCCTACGGGCAATATCGAGGGGAGTTTTGCCTTCCTTGTCTCGTGAGGTGAGGGCCTCGTAATTCAACCTAATCGACGTCACGCCCACATAGGCAAGAGTATGTGTGTGTGTCTGAGCTTTCTCTGCCATCCAATGATGTGGCAGTCGTCCATGCTCATCTCTCTCCTTGTACTTTCTCATGAGCAAATCTGAGTTCCGATCATGGGCAAGCATTGCACCCAGTACCAAAGGCCAATCACGTTTCTTGAGCCATTCGTGGTGCTCATTAGCAGCCATATATTCTTGTTGGTTTTTGGTTGGCCTGATGGAAGGTCGAACGCTAAGGGTGGGTTAATTTGCTGCTGCTGGCCTCGCCGAGAGGAATCAGATGAGTTTAAAAAGACAGCCCGAACCTGGCCATTCAGCAATAAACCTCCTCCTCTCAGAAATCATACATATGGGATTTCTGGTCATCATCATTTCGTTCGTTTCTCTCTCTTGCTCGTTCACAAGAATCTCCAAAATAAACAATGTTTTGCCATCTCGCTACAGGTCTCCACTCACCTTCTCCAATTACAACTCTCCCAATAACAACTTTCCCAACAACGACGTTTACGAAGTTAATTTAATGTTTGACAATCGGTCCAAGCTGGTCTATTCTCCCTCCCAAGACATGTACATCACTTCCAACTCTCCTTCTGATGCCTCCTCCTCCTCTTCCAATTCCAACTCCTATTTGAAATCTCTATTCCTCCCCGAAGGGGTTACCCCCGATTACTACCGTTTCATTAAGTGGCGTATCGTACAGCGATACATATCATCGATCTTGCACGTGATTGGTACCAGAAGCCTCCTCCTCGGTCTCACGAACTCCGCCCCGGTCCTTGCGGCCAGCGGCTCCACCACCAAGGGGTTATCCGTGGCAGCAGCAGTCAACTGGATCCTCAAGGACGTGCTTGGAAAGCTAGTTCGGATGTTTTGGGCCGGTAAGATGGGTCGTAAGTTCGATTCTGATGCCAAGAGGTGGCGTTTTCGCGGAACGATCATGTACGGCCTCGGCAACGGTCTTGAAATCGTGTGTTGGCTAAATCCGGCCCTTTTTTTGTTTTGGGCTACAGCTGCGAACTGTTTAAAACAGGTGAGCGAGCCTTGTGTGTGACAGAAGAACCGAAGCGACTGTAATTCAAGCGACTGTGAGCGAAGCGTGTGTTTTTGGACTCTGTCCCTTAACAATCGTTTGTTTTAGGCAAGAAGTTACGCTTGGCCAATCTTTCCACCGTGTCCACCATTGATCTGGACCGTCCTTGAACAATTACTTTGAGCAAACCAAACAGATGCGCCTTGCCGAACTAGCCACCAAGTCCAAATTTGAGTGTGTTCAACGACGATTATGCGTTGAAGTTACGGCCGATTCATGATCTGGACCGTCCCTGAACGACCTTCTCGCACAAAAAGATGCGCCTTGCCGAACTAGCCACCATGTCCAAATCTGAGCGCCTAAAACCTCGATACGTTGTAGTTACGGTTGATCCAGTGATTCGCCCTTTTACAAGTTTTTGTTGCTCGTCTCGTTTCGTCGGCCTCCACAATAAATACACTGCTTGCGACTAGTTCCTTTCGCTCGCGGCTCGCTCTGCTCGCCGCTCGCCCGTGCGAAATTGCTATACATGGCTACATCAACTACTGAACTAACATTATTCCACTCACTATTTTTGCTCGCTCGCTGCTCTCGTGCTTCGTTGGAAAATGCGCCTCGCTTCGCTCGGCGCAGATGAGCATGCTCACATCATCGTCGACGCGCAATGCGATTTACAACAGCTTCATGGGAGGAGGCAGGGAGAACATTGGCGATATCACCGCCAAGGGCGAGGCTCAGATTGCAGTCGTTGACCTAGTTGGGATATTGTCCGGCGTGCTCGTAATGAAAATTGTGAAAACGGACATCAAGCTGGTCATGTTGACCTATGTTACGCTGCAGCTGATGGAGATTTTCTGCACTTACCACGAGATAAGAAGCGTCGTTTTCAAACTTTTGAATTTCGAACGGCTTTGGGTGATAGTAGACAACATTGTGGGTGTTGAGAACATGCTAGAGCAACCGCAACCGCAACCGCAATCAACACAACAGAGCCAATCGTCAGATTTGTACTGGGACGGCGAAGTTGAGATTCCAAACCCATATCAAACGAGTTTGACAGAGAAGGTATTTATGCCTCCCACCCACTTTTGCCGCCGTGCAATTGCCTTCGGGTCACTCGGTCGTGCCAAGCTCTCCCCTGCCGAGCTCTCCTCCCTGCTTGAAATCTTCAGCGACGATCGCTACCTGCTCGTCGTTGGCGAGGACGTCAAGAACAAGCACCACAACCAGCGAATTAAAAGAGCCAAGAAATCGTTCGAGCGGCTCTCGTCCTCTTCTTCCGAGGAGTACGACGACGACGACGACGACGACTGCGAATACGATTCAGACAACGATTTGAACTTGAAATCCGACCTGGTTGCGTCTGCCCAGGAGGACTGCCACATTGTTCTGCACACGACGGCCACGAATCTAGACATTGTCAAGGCCACCATTGCGCTGGCGTGTTTGCGCCGGGAGCTAGGTTGGGGTTGCGTGAGCGGATACGACGACGACTGCGTGATTGCTCTGTCGAGAAGAAGCGAGGATAGCTACGAACAGATCCTTGAGGCGAAGAAGGAGGCGGACGAACTTTTCCCAATTGTTCTGGCAAAGCTCAAGGACAGTGGTTGGAGCATAAATCGGTTCATGTTTGGCAGGGTGAGCATGAGGGCGAATTGGAACCTTGCAAATGCAAATTTTGAAAATAATAATAACTCTTAAATGGATTGGGCACTTCCGTTTCTATCTAAATCTTAATCAAATCATCTGAAAAAGCTGCGATGGTAGATCAGCCTTCCGTTTCTTTTCTTGAGCTTCTTCGAGCGCCTCAAGGTCGTCGTCGCAAAATGCACTCCTCTCTAAATTCACATTGTTAGGGTTTTTTCGGAACATTTCCTTCCGCCCACCTTGCACCACGAATCCGCGCTGTAGCGCAACGAATTCCGTGTCGTAGAGTATATTTTCCGACTCCTCATTTTCGTGGTACTGGCCGTGAATTTGGATAGACGAAACGATTGCGACGTCAACCCGATTCAGATCGAGAGTGTTGTAAATCAAATCCTCAAAATCGGCAAGGGCGGCCTTCCCAGCCAGCCTCGTTATAGTTTGCAAATTCATTTGGTTGAAAATATTGGACTCCATGCTGCACTGTTTGGATAATTTTGCGTTCAGCAAACTCATTTCCAAATCGTTCATGTCTAACATGCTTCCATCAATTTTATTGACAACATTCAAATTGCCTCGTTGGAATGACTGCAGAATTTTTGTAAGCTCGTTGTTGGAGTGTGACACCCCAGACTTGTTTGCGCGGTACAACAAGCCAACTTCGGAATCCTGGTTGCAAGCAATGTTTGGTGAGGTAAAAATAACTAGCTTCTTCCGGCCGTTATTGGACTTTGCCTCAGGAGCGTGCTGCACACATTGCCTCAACCCCTCCCTGCCGACGTTGCACTGGGCACCGAGACTGTGCGTCACATACGGATCGCCCCATTTTTTTGACAGCAAATGCAAAAGCGGTCGGGCAACTTCGTCGCGAGACAGACCTATGACCTAGGAGGGAGTGGGGTTAGGTGTATTGCGAGGGTAGTTGTACGTGGCAGCGTGCGAAGCGAGCTAGTCACAACTAGTGCATGGTGTTGCTGGCTCGCCTCGATCGCGGCTCGCCTCGCTCGCGGCTCGCTTCGCTCGGGGCTCACCGCTAACGAGTTGTCTCTGTTGAATCCAAAGTCAGCCAGCATCCGGGAACATTCGTCTACAAATGTTACCATCGGAATTGCGTTGGGAAATACCTTTTGGATGCCCTTAGTGAGCTCCTCGAGCTTCTTTTCGTGACCCCTCAGCTCCGAGTGACGAACTTCTTTCTTTGGCGCCTTCAATCGAAGGGGTCGCGGCTCCTTTACTTTTGGCCTTAGGACTGGCATCGACTGTGAACCGTTGAGCTGTTTGCCAATTTTCCATGGTCGCTGCTTTGTATGTGGGAAAAGCGAAGTGCCTGTGGCTTTGGACCCCCCTTGGTTCTTCCGCCGGGGAATCGAAGGAAGTTGAGGGTTGAATTGCGAATATTGTTGTTGTTTCATCATGTCCTGGTACATCACGCACACAAGGTTTTTATGTTTTTTGGAGCCGTAAGCAAGTAAAGGTGAATACAGGAGATGTGTTTATGGAGAATTGTGGCGAAACCGAAGAGAAAAGCCTGTTACAAGGGTCTTAAATTGAAGAAAAAAAACAAAACAAAAAAATTAAAAATTCAAAAACAAAACCCAACCAGTCAAAACCAGTCATGAGCGAGGAAGTAGATGGCCACGTTCTGCGGCGCTTTGAGCTGTGCCAAAAGCTTGGGAAGGGAGCGTAAGTTTTTAGTCCCAGTGGTCAAATGTTTAATGTGTCGAAATTCCAAGTCAAGAACACCCAGTTCAATCTCATTTAACCCAACCCAACCCAACCCAACCCAACCCCCCAACCCAACTCACCCAAACCCTCAAACTCAATCCTCAATCACAGTTATGGCATCGTGTGGAAGGCCATAGAGAAGCGATCCCGTTCGGTGATTGCAATGAAGAAGTGTTTTGACGCATTCCGAAATGCCACTGATGCCCAGAGGACATTTCGCGAGATCATGTATCTTCAAGCCCTGAGTGGTCACGACAATCTGATTCGAATGCAGCACGTCATCAAGGCAGAGAATGACCGTGACATCTACCTGACTTTCGACTTCATGGAGACTGATTTGCACGCCGTGATTCGTGCTAATATCCTCGAAAACATCCACAAGAAATACATTGTATACCAAGTTTTGAAGGTGAGATAGCTGTGAGTGGCACACGAAGTGAGAACTTAGAATTGTGTCGGGGGAGACTTTTCGTTCGCTTTGCTCGCTCGCAAAAGATGCTCAAACTCACCCACCCCCTCATTCAATTCAACTACCAGGCATTAAAATTCATGCACTCTGCCGAGCTTCTTCACCGCGACATCAAGCCGTCGAACCTATTGCTAAATTCAGATTGCCACGTGAAGCTGTGCGACTTCGGCTTGTGTCGTTCAGTGGCGCAGTCCGCTGGGCCCTCCCCCGTGCTGACGGACTATGTGGCCACTAGGTGGTACCGAGCCCCCGAAATTCTTCTTGGCTCCACCCGCTACACAAAGGGCGTTGACATTTGGTCAATAGGGTGCATTCTGGGCGAGATGCTATCCAACCGGCCGATCTTCCCCGGAAATTCCACAATGAACCAGCTTGAAAAAATCATTGAAGTGACAGGTCGGCCTTCTGGGGAAGACGCTGAGTCGATTAGATCGCCATTTGCTTCCACCATGCTGGAATCCATCCCCCCCACCAGACAAACATCTCTCGCTGAAATGTTCTCAAGTGCCAGTGCCGAGGCGCTGGATCTCATGAGCCAGTGCCTTCAATTCAACCCGGTGAAAAGGTGTTCTGCTGAAGATGCCCTCCGGCACCCGTACGTTGCCGAGTTCCACAACCCCAGCGATGAACCAGCTTACCCCCACGGCCCAATCAAGATTGCGATTGATGATAACAAGAAACTGTCGGCTGGGGACTACCGAGAAAGGCTTTACAGGGAAATCAACCAGCGAAGAAAGGATGCGAGGCGGAGGGAGCAACAGAAAAATAGGCACAAATCCGCGATTGCTGCGGCGACAGAGCCTCCCCAGGAGCAGGCCATGTAATCATAAAAAAATGGCTTTTTTTCGGAAAAATTGGTTCAATGGCTTATGAATAATTTGTTATGCAAACAGGAATTGCGACAGTGTATCTTTTCATGCACGGGTTTTGGTGTTTTCACTCTTCTTTGTTTACCGCTGGAGCGGCCGCTGCTCCTGCTCCTGCTCCTGCTGCGCCAGCCGCGTTTTCTGGAGCCCCAGCCCCAGCCTTAGCCCCGCCCCCCGCTGCCTTTTCATTTTCTCTTATCTTTGCAAGCTGCCGATCAGCAGCGGCCTTCTTCCGCTGGAGCTCCAGCTTTTGCTTCTCCTTCTTGTGCTCTTTCTTGTTTTTAAGAATCATATCTGAGGTCACCCACAGTGCACTCTTCCTTCGCTGGTCTTCCGCATTTGAAAACACCACAATTCTAACCTCCCTCCAAATTTCGAGCGTCTTCTTCGGCTTCTCAGTTGTCCCGAGCCCGTCCGATGGTTTCTTCATGCAGGTTTTAGGGCCTGCTGGAGAGATTGCACTAGCACCAGCACTAGCACTGGTACTACTCGGCTCGATAGCTGGAATTACCTTATTCGATGCCCCTGGCGACCCAACCATGTGGTAGTTGCTCGGCCGTCTCTCGGGAAGTGACGACACCCTCCTGTTGGGATTCTGCTTCGCGAGCTCCGTCAAATTCCGCTGGTGAAAATCGCTCTTGTTCACCTTCATGATTTGCTTGTACCTTCCAGGACCATTTCGACCATACTTCCTGGTGAACAAGGGCTGCTTAGCAAAACCCGAAAACAGCTTCTGGTTGGATGCTCCGCAGGTAAGCATCAATACGACGATGTTGTTGAGAAGCTGCAAAGCCCCCCTGATGAGATTGGATATCCGCATTGGCAACGAGTCTGCTCTGTTGACTTCCCAGCTCCCATCGTCCACCATGAACTTTGGGATGCACTCTAACCCTGTCTTCTTGTTTGGAATTTCCATTTTCAGTGAACCGAAACAAGTTGGTTCTCGGTCCATTCGCTTGAAAGGGTCTGCCTCAATTTGTTTCTTGACAACCGGGGATTGGGGTTGGGATTGGGTTGGGGTTGGGGTAGTAGCTGTTGTGATTGAAGGGTCAGATGTAGGTGGAGGGTCGCTCATTTGATAAAATATTAGAGTTGGGATTTATTAAGTAATTGCAGGAGTTGGATTAACGTTTTGAAGTTTGCAAAATTTCTTTATGGTAGTGATAGCACTGAAACTATTGGTTTGCAAGAAAGCGAAAATGCATGCTGGAAATGTTGTGAAGGTTTTTATGCGAAATAGCGAGCGACGTTCAAAATTCGCTGCAGCTGAATTTGGGCGAAAAATCAAAAAAAAATCCGTTTCTAGGCGGCCCATCTCATTCCCTCATTTTTCCTCAAATGAAGACCAGTCCTCAGTAAATAGTATTGGGCAATATTATAATTCATTCATCATCACAAACCCTCCCGCATGCTGCTGGCAAAATCGGAAAGACCGCCTTCGCCCTCTTTCTTCTCAGCGAAACTAAAAATGCTTTCAGCTGCCGCAACTCCAGCTCCAGCCCCTCCGCCCCGTTCCGCTCCGCCCACTGCACCGTTGCTCTTGTGCCCGTAGGAAAACAAGTTCGCATTGAAGTCTTTAATCCCCTTGATTAACGTTCCATGGTTGCCCGAGTTACTCCTCGCCCCCGCCGTTGGCCCGCTCGAATGGTGCGTCCGCTCGTTGCCGCCGTTCACAATCTTGTGCACGCTTTCTTCGAAGCTGTGGGACATGTGGCAGAAGAGAAGTTCCAGCGAGTGACAGCTGTCTCTTGCGGCCGGAAATTGGAAAGCAATTGCTATCCGCACCAGACACTCCAGGAACTCCTCGAACGTTAGCCCCCCCACATCATTCACAGCATAAACCTCTATCGAGTCGACAAAGGCCGTACTTAGCTGCTGCAAGCTCAATGCGGTAATCGAGCTCCCAGTTCCAGAGCTCAAATTGCCCGCAGCAGCAAAGTCCAGGAACTTCTCGTAGTGGAAGCTCGAGTTCTGGTGATTAATGTCGTGCCTCAAGGGGTGCCTCCCGAGCGTCTCCAGCTCGAACTCTGTTGGTTGTCCAGCGAAGAACCGGAAGATGTTCTTCAGCGCGGGCGTGAACACCTCCAGGAGATCCTTGCAATCTAGCATATCCTTTGTGCAGCTGCTCTTGATGTGGAGGAGTTTCTGGTCATTCAAAAAGTGGTCTGTGATCATCTTGTGGAAAGCGTCGTTCTTGCTGAGGTCCTTTTGTTTCCTGTAGGCCTTCACAGCGATTGCCTCGAGGGCAGTTTTGAAGTCGTCAAACTCGAACCGCTTTGAATGCTTCTTGCCCGATTCGAACTGGTGAATCACGTTGACCTCTGCCTCCATCACGTGAAGTTCAGTGTGCCTTACGAGCATAACGAGCTCGCGTTTTTTCATGTTCTGCCAGTCCTTTGCGTTGTTCTGTATGTTGCAGTGGAGAAAAATTAGCCAAAGGGTTTGATCCGCACTGTGCTCGACCACCGGCACGGGGTCTACAGTAATTTTCTCCTCGAGCCTGAGAATATCCCAAACTATTTTGCTGAATTCGTGAGTGCCGGCCTGCAGCATTGCACCGCCAGATGACGCGTCTGCGCCGAGCGAAGCGAAGCGAAGCGAAGCGCATTTTTAATGAAGGACGAGCGAAACGAGCGAACCGAATTTGGGTGGGTTAGCTGTGAATGTAGCCATTATGTCTGTAGCAGCCATTTCGCACTTCTTCACAAGTATGCTCGTCTTCCTAAAGGCTCTCTCGCTTCGCTCGCTCACCTCTGTGCCCAGACGATAAACCTTTCATCCCCCCGCTTTTCTCTGTCGTGTTGCCAATCTCAAGTAACCGTGACACCGAGTCCTGTGCCGAGTGGAGCGGGGGAGAGGGGGGGTCAGCGTAATTGCTTCACAAGGAATTATTTCTTTACATTCATTCACTTACCTCCAAGTTATTGCTAATATGCGTGAAAAAGAGAACGATCTTCCTCTCCACGCTTACAACTTTATCATCCCCGTCCTTCTTTGTGGTGTCTTTGCTCCCACCTTGCTTCGCAGCTGCTTTGTTCTTTTCGAAATTCAGCAAGCTGCACCTGACAAGAACCTCCCACAGTTCCTCCACGGTCAAACCTCCGACCGCATCCTTGTACTTTATATTGCACGAATCCATGAAGGCTTTAGCTAGCGTCGAATTGGTCAGAGCCGTAAGGGCAGACCCCACACCGCTGCTCATGTTGAAGCACGCGCACAAGTTTTGGTAGTCGTGAAAATTGAGCGACTGGGTCATTTGGTTTATATCCTTCCGTTTAGTGTGCCGTTTCAGTGTTTCCGTCTCATAGTTGCTGGGCATCTTCGCGAAGAACTGGAACGAGTTTTTCAGCGATGGCATGAACCTCTTCTCCAGCTCTTTGACGCTGGCTTCCTCCAAGATTTCCGCCATGCCCTCTCGGACATATCGCTTTTGCGACAGTGGAACGAAGTACTTGCTGATTACGAGCGCGACCATTTCAAGCTCGCTATACTTCGCTGATTTCTTTTTAGTTACAACTGGCGGGCGGGTGGGTGGGGTTAGATGTGTTTGGGTTTTGATATTGTTTGTTTGTCAATCTCTCACTCTTTATGACAGCATCGACAAAGCAGGAAAACTTGAACTTCCCCTCTGGGTGGTTTGAGGCTTCCCCCTTGTGGAGAATTTCAAGATCTGCTCGAATTGGTGGTTTCAGAAACTTAACATCGTTCAAGATCAATTCAACAAAATCCCTTTGTCTCATGGATTCAGGGTCATTTGGGTTGCGTTTACAGTTGGAGTTGACAAAGCAATCCCACAGGACAGGCAAGTGTTCCTCCATCGTGAACGCAAGACGTTGTGCAAAAAAGATATTGCAACTTTCTTTTGAAATTTTGATTTGTTTGATGTTGGTTTCCGTTTTACTCCTCATTCACAGCAGCGAAAGCGAAAATGGCGAGCTCCCGAAGATCTGAGATGTTCTCATCTCGATTACCTACGGTAAAGTAAATTATTCTCCCAGCGACTCGTACGAGTCGCTCTCGCTGCAACATTAAAATTAAATATTTATTTGCTAACTTCTTCTCTCACCTCTCTTTATCAGACGGACCGGCATGTGGAAAAGGCGGCAATCCAGGCACAAGGATCATACCGACCGCCTGTACCTAACCAAGATTCAGGCGAAGGAGACATGATTGAGCTTGAGCATGTTGTGGGTTACACTGGAAATTATTGGGAGACTATCATGGCGCACCCAAAGTATGACAACATGTACATAAAGGCAATGGGGTCAACGGTGGCGATTTGCGATATCAACGACCCGCACAACCAGCAATTTTTGAGGGCGCACGACATGGAAATCTCCGCTCTTGCGATCTCAGCTTCTGGGGGTCTTATCGCAAGCTCCCAAGTTGGCACAGTGCACCAGCCAGGTTACCACGCGCCGGTGATTGTTTGGAACTACGAAACAAGGAAGGACATATACGTGTTGACGGGTCACACGAAGAGGGTTAGGTTGTTGGAATTCAGTCCCGACGAGCGATTTTTAGCAGGCACTGGGGATGATTGTTTGCTTTACATCTGGGACATGCAAACTGGCGAGGTTATATTTGGCAAGAAGTTTGACGAGCCAGTGATCCTCTTCGAGTGGGGAAATCTATCCGAGAAGGGGAGGAGAAGTACGTACGAGGTGTTACTGGTCAGCACTGGAGGAGGTCCTCAGGATGATGTGCAGGTAAGAATGAAAATTTGCATTGAATTGATTTGAACTGAACTAACCCGAACCCTCATTCGCCACACTAATGCGCAGCACTGCGAGCTCGCATACGATCCAATCCGAGCCCAGTGGATGCTCTCCATGGACAACGTTAACATGCCTTCCGGTGGTCTTGCTCGCACTTATTATTCCGCCATGATTTCCGCCGACAAGCAGTTTATGCTTTGCGGAACGAGCGTTGGCGACATGCTAGTTTTCAACATGAAGAACTCGGTGTATAGGGCGTCGGTGCCAGTTTGCAGCTCTGGGCTCATTTCGCTCTGCGTCAACGAGGAGAGCGGGGAAGTCTACTGCGGGGGGGGGGACGGGACCTTGAAAAAATTGCGCGGCAACGACTTACGGTGGGAGCTGTGCGGGGAGGCAATGCTGGACGGGAAAATCGTCTCGCTGAGCATAATGGCCAACAACGTGGAAATGCTCGCGGGGACAGCGAGCGGCACACAATATAGAATCTTATTGCACGACCTGTCCGCTACCATCATCAGCACCAGTCACACAAACAAAGTCACTTGCAGTTCGTTCGGCTCAAGGTCAGATGTGTTTGCCACTGGCGACGACAGCGGCTGCATCAAGGTGTGGGACTTGTCGGACTACGCGACAATCATGACTCTAGCGGAGAAGAAATCGGGATCGGTTAACTGCATCTGCTGGATAACAAACGCCGCAATCGTGGCTGGATTCGACGATTCATTTATTCGGTGCTTTGACGCTGTGACGGGGAAGAAGATGTGGGAGGTGAGCGAGCGAAATACTGCGAACGAGCCTTGTGGAAGACGAGCATACTCATACTCGCGATGAAGTGCGCGAATTTGCTACAGACATTCATTATATATTTTGGCTCATCCACAACTAAACTAACATTATTCCACTCAATTTGTTTGGCTCGCTCGTCGCTTCATTAAAAATGCGCCTCGTTTCGCTTCGCTTCGCTCGGCGCAGATTCCCAACGCCCACAAGGGGGCCATCAGCAGCGTTGCCACGCACACAGACCAGAGGTTGGCGTTCTTGGTTTCGGGTGGTGAGGATGGTGGGGTGAGAGTTTGGGCGTTGAAAAACCGGGAGTTGATGATACAGGTGAGTGAATGTGAGTGAGTGAGTGAGTGAGTGAGTGAGTGCCAACTTAATACCAACCAACACAATTAACACGTTAACGTTTCTAGTTCGTTGAACACAGACGACCAGTCACACAAGTTGTTGTTGACGTGAAAAAACCAAACTTGATCCACTCCAGCAGCATGGACTGCAGCGTTCTGTCGTACGACCTGATCAAGGAGAAGAGAATAAAGTCCCACATGGTCAGGGAAGGAAGCTTCCTGTCCATGAGCCAGAGACTGGACAGCGAACAGGAATTAGTGACGAGCGATGCCAACGGCAGGCTGTTGTTCTGGGACTGTGACTACCCGGAACCAGTGCAGATGCTCCAAGACCCGTCGCGGAGCATTCTCAGGGAGGTAAGCGTGAGCCCTACCGGACGATACGTGGCCACTTGTGGTAACGACCAGCTGGTCAAAATATTTGACTTGGTGGAAGGTGGAAAGTTGTTGTCAGTTGGCCACGGCCACAGCGAAACCATCAACAGTATCCAATGGTCACCAGACGAGAAACAGCTGGTGTCAGTTGGAGATGACTGTTGCTGCTGTGTGTGGAACTTTTACGGCAACGATGGGGGGGAAGCATAGCATAGAAAGAAATTTCAAGGGCTCTACTAAATGTGGTAATAATTGAAAAATACATTTTGCATAAGCTAGCCTTGTAGAACGTTCGGGTCATCCACGAAGCTAGCCTTGTAGAACGTTCGGGTCATCCACGATGGCCAATTTGAAAAACTCAGAAAATTAAAAAATTAACAAAGACAGCGATCCACTGAATGAATGAGCAATCAGCGTAAATTGTTAATCCTTCTAGTGCTTGCAATGCGTTTTAATGTAGCAGCGCCACTTCGTCTGCTGTCGACTAGAATGAGAATACAACAATCACCTGGTTTCCGTTTGCTCGCCACTTCATCCATCTACTGCACTTCCTCCACCCCATCTTCCCCCGCCCCCACCCCATTAAAAATGGACGACCTAATTTCCTTATCAAAACGTCGAGGTTTCATCTTCAAGTCTAGCGAGATTTACAATGGATTTGCTGGGTTTTACGACTATGGGCCGTTGGGCTCTGAGTTGAAGAAGAACATCAAGGACCAGTGGTGGCGCAAGTTTGTGAGGGAGAGGGAGGATGTGATTGGTTTGGACAGCTCCATCATCTGCAGCCCCAAGGTTTGGGAGGCTTCCGGTCACGTTGGTTGCTTCTCTGATCCAATGTGCGACTGCAAGGAGTCCAAGCTTCGCTACCGTGCGGACAAACTAGTGTACGGGGAGATCATCGTTGGTGGCGAGACGCTAGGCTACGTTTGCGTCGAAGAGGACGACGAGGAAAAAATGCTTAAGGATGCCAAGAAGCAAGCCAAGAAGATTTTGAAAGAGCAGGAGAGCGAGTTCACGACACAGCAGATGGAGCCACTAAAATTGAAGAATTTCATGGAGGCGCCAGAAGAAATCATGCCGTTGCTCCCGTCTCCTGCGACTGGGAAAGCTACCCTTACCCCTCCTAGGGATTTCAACTTGATGTTCGAGACCAGTGTCGGAGCCATGTCCGATGGCAGCGCTAAGGCCTACCTGAGGCCTGAAACTGCCCAAGGCATCTTCGTCAACTTCAAGAATAGCCAAGCTACTTCCCGGAGCAAGGTGCCGTTCGGAATTGCGCAGATTGGAAAGGCGTTCCGCAACGAAATCACCCCTCGTAATTTTATTTGTGAGGTAGCGAAGTTGAAAGATCCGTTTTAAGTGCATAACAACAACTAACCCACTCAACTCAATTCGTGTCTTGCTTGGTTCGCACGTGCTTCATTAAAAAAAAAAAAGTTCGCTCGAGAGAATTTGAGCAGTGCGAGATCGAGTACTTCATCCAACCTGGTGGCGAAGAGACTTGGAAACCCGTTTTTGACCAGTGGTACATTGATGCGAGGTCCTTCCTCCTTTCAATCGGCGTGAGCGACGAGCTCATGGGGACCGACGTACACAAAAAGGAGAGGTGAGCGTGCGAAATTTCTGTTCATGGCTAATTGCAAATTTTACTGAACTAAACCTACTCAACCATTCTTGCTCGCTCGCTTCATCTGTGCATATATTGTAAACGACGCGCCCTCGCTTCGCCTCGGCGCAGTTTGGCGCACTACGCCCTAGCTTGCACGGACATCACGTTCAAGTTTCCGTTTGGAGAGCAGGAATTAATGGGCATTGCCGCCCGGGGAGACTACGACTTGACCCAGCACCAAAAGGCGTCGGGCAAAAATCAGGAATACTTTGACGAGGAGCTGAAGCAAAAGTACATTCCCCAGGTGAGCGAGCGAAGCGAGCGAGCCTTGACGAAGACTCGAGTGTACTCGCGATGAATCCCGCGAACTGGTTACTAAGCTAACCCGCCCAATTTGTTTGACTCGCTTCATTCGTTTCGCTCGTCCTTCATTAAAAATGCGCCTCGCTTCGCTTCGCTTCGCTCCGCTCGGCGCAGGTCATTGAACCTAGTTTGGGCGTTGATCGGCTCTTTTTAGCCCTGCTGTGCAGCGCCTATGCCGAGGATGAGCAGGCTGGCGAGAGGCGTAGTTATTTGAAGTTTCATCCCAGTATAGCGCCGGTAAAGGTTAGCGTGTTGCCTCTGGTCAAAAACAAGCCCGAGCTGGTGGGCGTGGCGAGGGAGCTGTACGAGACGCTGAGAAAGAGGTGGAACGTCGAGTTTGACGCTGCCGGGACCGTCGGAAAGAGGTACAGGAGGGCAGATGAAATCGGAACGCCATTTTGCGTTACGGTTGATTTTGACACGATCGAAAAGGATGGGTGTGTTACAATTCGAGATCGGGACACGACGGAGCAGCGTAGGGTGAAAATTGAGGACGTCGTGGAGACACTAAGTAGGGAAATTGACGACTTTTGAATGTGGCTTTGTTGCCGATTTTTAATATCGCAATTCTTTCACTGTCTGAACGAACAAATTTGCTTTCTCTTCTGGGGTGTCGGCTTCGATGCCGTGCCCGAGATTCATCACGTGACCCCGGTCACCGGCCTTCATGATAACCTCCTTCGTTCGCTCAACGATGGTGGCATCGTCGGCAAACAGCAGGGCTGGGTCCAAGTTGCCCTGAACGCCGCACGGGCCCGAAAACCCGGCTGCCGCCCTCGCCTTGTTGAGACGCTCTCGTCCCTCAGCCATGTCGACAGTCCAATCGAGGGACACGATGTCAACCCCGGTGGCAGCCATGCGCTCGAGCAAGGCGCCCGAATGTTTGATGTACATGATCGTGGGAACCTCCGGGTGCCGCTTCTTGATCTGGTCGATGATCATTTTCTGGTAAGGGGCCGCGAAATTGTCGTAATCTCGGGGAGAAAGGTGGCCCGCCCAAGAGTCGAATACCTGTCGCCGAGCGAAGCGAGATTGTGCGCATTTTTAATGGAGCAGGGGAAAAAAGCGAGTGAGCAAAAACGAATGTAATTGAGTGGAATAACGTTAGTTTAGTAGTGGCTCGTATTCTCGCCTTCCAAAAGGCTCGCTTGCTTTGCTCGCTCACCTGGATCACTTGTGCTCCTGCCTCAATTTGATAGCAAGAGTACTCAATAATCGAATCGGCCAGGTTTTTGAGCATCGCATGGAGGAGCTTGGGCTCGCTGTTCATCATCTGCGCCGCCGAGCCGTTGTGTTAGTTTATGGCGAGCCGTTCGTTAGATTTATAGCACACCGCTCACTCACCTTCTTGATCTCAAAGTAGTTCGTCGAGGATCCACCCTCCACCAAGTAGGTGGCGAGAGTGTATGGGCACCCAACGAACCCCAGAACGGTCGTTTCCGGGGTCACTTCGGAGCGAAGCGTTCGGAGGGCGCTATCTACGAAAGGGCACGTCGCGAAGGGATCGATGAGGTGCATCTTATTTACCGCGTCCCAAGTACGAACGGGAGTCATAACCGGACCTTTCTTTTCCTGAATGTCGAAATCCAAACCAAGCCCAGGCAGAGGGGTGAGAATGTCCGAGAAGAGGATGCAGCCATCGGTTTTGTAATTTCGCCAGGGCTGGAGAGAAATTTCAACAGCAAGCTCCGGAACTTCAGACCGCTCGCGAAAAGTTGGATGCTTTTTAACCAGCTCGCGGTACTCCGCAATGTGGCGGCCTGCTTGTCGCATCATCCATACTGGAGGTCGCTCAACTTTTTCTCCTCGTGCAGCCCTCAGGAGGAGCGGCGGGGTAGCAAGGGCCTGGACAGGAGGCTGTCTAGAACTGGCTTGTAAATTTATCAGCGATTGCCGTTTATAAGAGCGAAGGGGGACGAATGAGGTTGCCAGCCCAATCACAACCAAAAACATAACTAACAGGGACTGCATTAGGCGTATTTGAGAGTTTTTGCTGTTGGTGGATTTGCTTCAAGATGTTGTTCTCCGCAACTCTCACCAAAACAAAACCAAGGGTTGAATTGGAAGATAGAAGACACAGACCACCATAATGTCAGAATATTCAAATGACCCACCTCCAACCTCCAATCTCCTTTCGTATTCGGTTATCTTGCTGATCACGTTCCTTCTCTTCAAAATGTTTGGTTCCAAATCAGCCCAAAGCTCTCCCACGACGATAGAAGAGGAACCAGAGGAACCTGACCCTCCACGAAATTTCACATCATCCCAACTTCGACTTTTTGATGGAACGTCCGCATCTGTCCCAACTGCGGCCGGCAGCCAGGAGGAACAAAAGCCTGTTTACCTTTCTGTTCATGGGACAGTTTTCGATGTGTCAAATGGTCGCAATTTTTACGGGCCGGGAGGCCCGTACGAGGTGTTCGCCGGCCGCGAGTGCGGCGCAGCCCTTGCGAAAATGTCCTTCGACGACGAGTTTCTAGACCAGATCGACCTGTGCGAGTCCCTCAATTTTGGGGAAAGGGAGCAGTTGAACGAGTGGATTTCAAAGTTTCGCGATTACAAGTGCTACCCTGTGCTTGGCAGGCTGGTGCCGGACAGCAAGATTGCGCAAACTGGAACCACAAATAATGTGCTGGACAAGGAGTTTGTTAAAGAGCAAACTGGCGAGGGTGAAGTTCCGGAAGGTTACGCCACTTCCCCAATTTATGTCGGGTGTGGAGACAACTACTATGACGTTTCGTTTGGGGGGGTTGGATTTTACGCCAAAGGCTGCAGTTACCACCGTTTTGCCGGAAAAGATGCCAGCAGGGCACTGGCCATGATGAGCTTCGAGCCCGCCGACATTGACTCGACCAACCTATCAGATTTGGACGACACAAAAACCACCACGTTGCGAGATTGGTGCAAGACCTTCAAAACCAAGAAGTCCTACCCCATCGTGGGTCAGACTGGCCAAAAATTCGGTCACTAGATAAAAAGTTGCCGCCATTTTATAGTTTTTCTAATTCCCCTTTGATTCATGATTCAAAAGATCATTTCCTCATTTCTGGACCCCCTCCAAATCAGGTCGTTTTCAAACTCCTCGTCCTCGTCCTCATCCTTCCCCAGCCCAACCCCCAAATCCTTGTCCAACTCTCCCTTGAAGCTGCGAACAAATTCTCCAACCTGCAAACCGTTTTTGTTATGTGGCGTGCTCCAGCCGTCCTTGACTGCAAGGTGCGCGGGTCCGACCACGTGGTTTAGCGGCAGCCCCTTCACAATCCACTCCTCCACTCCCGCGCACATGAGCTCACAGTGGTTTATCCACGTCTTTGCCTCGTCCCTCGCCTTCCTCGACATCTGCTTCTGGTTCTCCAGCCTCTTCGAAGCCGCCAAGATTGCCGCCTCCTTGTCTTGAATGTGCTTTAGCCTAGCGTGAAAAACCGCTATCTGAGCCTGCGTTCTGCTAACGACCTTCTCCTGCTCGGCCTGGTACCTCTCCAGTAGCTCAATCTCATGCTGCGCCGAGCGAAGCGGTGAGAGGGTGAGTTTAGTATATTTCAGTATTTTTTAGTATAGTTTAGTATAGTTTAGTTTAGTTTAGTAGTGGATGTCTTAATGAAGGCTCGCTCGCTCACCTCTTGCATCCCCACGCTATTCTCCAAAATGTCGCGATTGATCTTGTCACGCTTCATCTTGCTCTCCTTGTTCTGCTGCGTCCTCATTTTGAACATGACCTCGTCCCGCTTCTCGGTGAGCTTGGAGTTCAGCCGGGTGTTCTCCTCCATTGCGGTGAGCGACTCTTCCTCCATGGTCTTGTACGCGCGGTCCTTGTACTCTTGCTCGAGGATTTGGAGCGTTTTGCGGAACGTAGTTTCCACCTTCATCCTCGCCTCAAACATCTCCTTTCGGAGAACCTCCAGCTCCCCGCTCTGCTCCATCTTCACACCACTCTGCTCCATTTTTAGCTTGTTCAAAATCTTTCGGAGATGAACATTCTCCCGGTTTATTATGACATTTGCTGTCAGTTGCGTTTGGAGCATTTCCTTTCTTTGGTTCAGAAGGTGGCTGCTGGTTTTCTGGTCGTCCATTGCCTGGACTGTGAGATCGTCGTGCTGCTGGATGTCCTGTTGGTGGCAATGGACAAGGGTGGAGAGGCGCTGATGGAGAGATTTGAGGTGAATCGCAGTCTCATCATTTGCCTTCGTTAGCAGGTCACGACGATGATGCTGGTCATCCAGCAGCTCAGTCAAGCCATTTTCACGCAGGGCAAGTTGCCGCATCTCCTCTATCTTATTTAGCTCGAGCTTCGTTTTGCGCCGGGGGGGGGAGGGCATTACTTTTATTTATTTTATTTTAAGAGTTGTAATGAGTTGGGGTGATGATGATTCCGGTGGTTATAAACAGGGGGCTCTTTGTAAATATATTCATTAGCGTCCTGAAGGCTAAAGCGACTGTTCCAATATATATAGAGTAGCAATTTATTATGCTAATTGGCACTTTTCAAGATATGTTGAAATCCCAAAAATAAAGTTTCAAGTCCTAAGGGATTAACACAGAAGGGAGTTCACTGACTAACAGAAGACCCTGCACGCGTTGGGACAGGAGTCCCAAAATTGTGCAACCTCAAGGTCTGAGAACAAGTTGTCAGCAAAATAATCTTTGTCAAAGCAATCAAACGTTCCAGGAGAGCCATCATTCATCCAGTAGTCCACGCACGAGTATCCAAGTTTATCTTTGAAAAGAATATTGTCTTCATCGAGAGAAGCGAGACGCATTTTTAACGAGCGCATGAGAGCAGAGCGAAAAAAAATTATTGAGTTGGTTAGTTCAGTAGTGGATGTAGCCATGTATAGCAATTTCGCACGGAGCTTCGCACTCTTCTTTACTTTCACAAGGCTCGCTCGCTTCGCTCGCTCACCGTTGAATTTCTTTGCCTTGCAGACACCAGCACACTTCTCTCCATCACCGTCAAAAGTTTCAATACTGTCCTCCTCGACCAAGGCACACGTGGGCACCTGACGAAGATAATACGTCTCCACCCTATTCTCCTGATAGCAGCTCAACGGACACGAGATCAAAAGACCCCAACGTTGGAAAGAGGACAATCCTCCCAAAAAGCCAACAGCAGGAAAGGCGTCCCACTTCAAGCAATCGAAGTTGGCCCAATCAGAACAGATATCACGAGCAATCGGATCAACGTAACTAGCTTGGTCCTGGATCGCGGCAACCCTATCTGCCGAGCAGAAGTTGCAAGCGCTGTGTTGTGTTGTTTTTTGTTGGGCGTTGTTAGTTTTGCTGTTTTGAGGTGTGTCGGCTTGATTGGCAGCTCCTCCCTGCGGTCGTCGCAATGGATGCAGCTTCCCACTCACTCACTCACCTGGGGCAGCTGTTAAACAGTTCCTGGCGCTGCTCGTCGTTCAAGCACCTTCATTTTTAATGAATTACGAGCGAAACGAGTGAGTCAAAAGAATTGAGTGGGTTTGGTTTAGTAGTGGATGTAGCAATTATGTCTGCAGCCATTTCGAGGGATTAATCGCGAGTATGCTCGTCTTCATAAAGGCTCGCTCGCTCACCCGTTAGTTACAGTCTGAAACTGTTTAGTAACCTCGAAATCATTTGTGTAACTCCACAAACCGGTGGAATCATCAACAGTCCACCATATGCAGTCACCGTTATCAGTAGGTGAGTTCTGTGAGAAGGGTGGGGTGGGGTGGGGTGAGTGGAAGGTGGTGATGGGATAGCAACCGCAGAGAGAGAAAGGTAGAGAAAGGTGTGTCTGATCTCGAGCCACCATTTGGAACATACCTGGTCACCCCCATAGAATGCACAGTTCTTGCCCTCAAAGTTTGAGCAAAAGTAGTTAGTGTCAGCAGTGCTGAATGAGAGGGGCGCGGTTGAGTCCGTACAGACGCTGGAGGGGAGCAGTAGGTAGGGGCCGGGTTAGAATGAATGCATTGTGTGACTCTTGTCCTAAGCGAACGACAACATCTTACCTCACGACCGACGCGCAACTAAGACTGCAGATTAATGCGAAGATCTTCATGGCGTATGTTATTATTTCGCGCGTAACCAAACGTTCACAAATAATATGGAGTTCCAAAATCGATAGAAAAAGTGAAAAAAAAAATGACAAATTCACAAAGCGTATAACGACGAAAGTAATTATCAAACACTCATGTGCAATTTCATCGCATTAATATGCGTCCTGAATTGCGCTTTGGTCGTGAGGTAAGATATTGACCGAGAATACTAAAGAAACACTCTTCCTAACTTTCTCCTTCCCCCCCCCCCCCTCCCCCCCCCACCAAACCAATGTGTTCTTCATTTGTTGGGCCATAGCGTATGCGTCGACAAGATAGGTGGTGGACAGCTCTCTTTTGGAAATTTAAGGTGTTCTGACTTCGAAGGCAAGTCTTGTGGAAACGATGTTGATGATTGTCCTTACTTCACCACGGTAAGTTTTTGTGTTACACTCTTCCAAATCCCCTTTATTACACCCCTAACACACTAATACACCACCCATAATAGACCACGAACACAGATGGCAGCATCACCACCTACACGGAGGTTCCTAACTATTCATTTCTCCCCCAGAATGGATGTTTGACCGACTTGCAGCGTACGGAGCTCATGATGAATTGCCAGAAGACATGCAAATTTTGCACTGGTGACTGTGAGGACAACCCTCGTTATATCGACCCAGTATATGATGGTGACTGTGCTTCTTGGGCTGAGGCAACACCTGATGGAGAGGAGATATATAGTTGTGCCACGTTGGGAGACACTCTCGACCACTCCGGTTACTACACCGCGTCCATGACCCCGATCCAGCGCCTCCTGCTTCAACTTTCCTGCCCTCAAGCTTGCTTGGGCGGTGGTAATGTTATTCAACCTGCGTGCGAGACTCTCACTCTCGATGCATGCCAGTCTTTGACGGCTGATGACAAGGATGGCTCGAATGGCGACTTGGCTTTCTTTAACGAGAATCAACTTCAGTGTGACGCGAACTTCGTTTGCTCCGTTGTCGAAGAGGTATGGTCCTCCGTCGAAAATGTCGACAATGTCCAGTACATCGATCCGAACAAGGAGCCGTGCAGTAACTGGGTGGATTACGATTGTATCAACCGTGAGTTTTCCGCCTCTTGGACAGCCTACGACAAGGCAGCCTTGTTGGCGAACTGTCCAAACGCCTGCGATTTGATGTGCATTGATGGAGGAGGACAGCCTTTTGTGAGGACGGGCCGTTCGCCTGCTTCCACAATGGCTCTCTCACGCTTGTTGGCTGCAAATGTTTTGCTCCTGTTTGGATTTTTGGTATTTTAGGGGTATTTTAGGGGGTCATGATAAGATAAGAAGAGAGATGAAAGGAAAAATTTTTTCAAGCACAAAGCAAGTACACCCCCCAACAAGTTACAACCCCATTTATAAATCATTTTGCTCACTTAAAACCCCGCCTTCCTTAGCATACTTTCCATCATGCTCACGGGTGGCACACACGCTGCCGCCTGCTCGTAGGCAATAACGTGGCACTGCCGGATTAGCGCGTCCTTGTGCCTCTCCGGCGCATTGTCCCTGATGAAAATTTGCACGAAGTTTTCCATGCTGTCTCCGGGGGAGAAGTGCAACAAGCACAGCATGATCAACTTCCAAACCTTATCCTTGCTAAAGTCCCCCCCTGGATTCTCGCACAGCTGCTTCATAAGCTGAGCAAAGATCTCCGCCTTGAGCCACCCACTCCCTTCCAGGCCGATTTCCAGGATGGAGATGGCTAAAGTCTCGGGGTAGGTGGTTCGGACGTCGCCACAATACCCCAAAATACACTTGAACGAATTCAAAGCCTCCTTGATCACCGCCGTGTCGTCAAGCCTGGTGAGGCTCGTCAGCAAGTTCTTGTTGCTGTGAACGAGCATCTTCGTCGCCGCGTCTTCCCTGTGCATGCTGAAGAACTTGGTGTTTGCGTACTCGACCGGGTCCCGCAGCAAGGAGCACTTTTCGAAGACGAAGTTGTCGCGAAACTGCTCCAAGCACAATTCCTTCAGTTCGATCTCCTTTTCGATGGCACGCTGCGCCTGTCCGGTTTCGTGGGCCCTCTTGTACTGCATCTTCAGCAGCCCCTCTCCGCTCAGCCCCACAAGCTTTTCGATCTCCTCCAACCTCGGATCCTCGTACTCTAGCCTGCGCCGAGCGAAGCGAGGCGCATTTTTGATGGATCGGGGGGGAGGCGAACGAGCCAAAGTTCGATAACAATGTTTAGTTTAGTCGTGGCTCGTCCTCCTCAAGGCTCGATCGCTTCGCTCACTCACCTCCTGCACTCGGCGTAAATATCCTCCATTTCGTCCTTCTCGATCCTCTCCATGATACCCTCTAACTTGCTCGTGAGCCTGAAGTCTCTCCAACCACCGAATTGCTCCACGGCCATGTTGTACAACTCGTCGAATTTCGAGGTAGGGTGCTTCGCGGCGATTGCTCTGGCTTCCTTGACGAACTGCGCCGAGCGAAGCGAGGCGCATTTTTAAGTGTTTGAAGCACGAGCGAACCAAGCGAGTCAAACAAAAATACGAATTGAGTGGAATAACGTTAGTTTAGTAGTACCTACGTATGCATGCTCGTCTTCCTCGCCCCCCCCCCCCCCC
>BRYC01000470.1:723-12208 GCA_030267985.1 Parmales sp. scaly parma | reverse complement strand
GGTTTGGTTGGGTGAGTTGTGTGGAGTTGAGAAAATGAGAGTGGTGAAGAAAATGTTTTAACGATTTTACGTGCTTACACAGGATAAAAATGTAAATTGTGATTGGCCAAATTTTTTTTTTTTTTTTAAACATTTTTAATATTCCCACCTTCTTCCCTCACCCTTATATCTTCTTCCCTCACCCTTATATCGATGTTAGTTTCCACTTTATTTTTTTGTGGTCTGGCTCTTGCAGCTGGCAACACTCCACTTGCAGTCCCAAATGCAGCTCAGCTTAGATATCAAGATACAGACTTCGTCGCTTTGATACATTTCAACATGGGCACTTATGCCCACAATGGCGACCCATCGTGCGATGCGACCAACTGGAACGTTGTGCCGGACTATGCGGATGGTATGAGCTCCGACGCCGCAACTTTCAACCCTGTAAAGCTGAACACCTCACAGTGGATGGAATCTATCCAAAACTTGGGGAGCAGCATTGCCATTTTGACCGCGAAGCACGGATGTGGATTTGCGATTTGGCCAACGGAGGCTACCCTGCCGGATGGGAGTCCTTACGATTATCATGTTGATGAGAATGTTCATGGCGATGTTTTGCAGCAATTTGTCGATTCGGCCAATGATTATGGAATAGGATATGGGTTTTATTACTCGGTCATGAAAAGCTTCAAGCTTTGCAGGGCCTTCACTGGGGAGAACAGCTGCATGGAAACGATACTGCCTGGCCAACTGAACGTTACTGATGCTGAGTTCGAGGCTATTGGGAAGGATATGTTGGAGGAAATTTGGACCAAATACGGCAAGCTTGTAGAAATTTGGGTGAGCAAAATACGGCGAGTACATTTCTGTGAACAAAACCTAACTCATTTTGTTGTTTTTTGTTTTTTTCTTCGGCGCAGGTCGATTCCAAACTTCCTAGTTGGGGTGTTGACATGATGCATGAGCTCCAGAGCCAGGCTGTTGGTACGCCGTGGACAGATACGTTCTGGTGTGGAACGGAGAGCGGGCACCCTTCCGCAGATATGGGTCCATCTGACATCTGGTCAACCACCAACTCTTCTGAGATGATTGACTGGAACACGGAGACCGCGAAAAACTGCGGTGAGAATCAGCTGTGCTATCACGGGTCACCCAATGGAGACGTATGGCTGCCCAAGTTTTGCGACCCTCAGCTCTTCACGTCCCACACTTGGTTTTGGTCTCCTGACCTTGAGATCAGAACGCTCGCTGACATGCTTCCAATTTACCAAGACATTGTCGGCCGAGGGATGACAATGGAGCTAGGTGAGCGAGCGAAGCGAGCCTTGAGGAAGACGAGCTTACTCGCGATGAAACCCGCGAAATGGCTACAGACATAATGGCTACATCCACTTCTGAACTAACATTATTCCACTCAATTCGTTTTGCTCGCTCGTTTTGCTCCTGCTTCATTAAAAATGCACCTCGCTTCGCTCGGTGCAGCTTTCAGCATAGACAGGGACGGACTTGTCGAGCAGAGCCACGCCGACTTGTACAAAGCCTTGGGTGATTGGGTCCGCGAATGCTATGGAACCCCGATCGCCTCCACCGTTGGGGCCACCGGGGCGTATAGGTGAGCGAGCGAAGCGAAGCGAGCGAGCTTTGTGACAAAATAGTGCGAAGAGACTAACACACTCCTAAACCCACTTTTGCTCTCGTGCTTCGTTAAAAATGCGCCTCGCTTCGCTCGGCGGCGCAGCTACAAATTGAACGTGGAGGAGGGAATCGAAATTGACAGGTTCCAGCTGAAGGAGGACACAAGCGTTGGGCAGCGAGTCTTGCAATATGAGATCAGCGTTGATACTGCTGTGGTTTTCTCGGCGGAGTCCATTGGAATAAAGCGGATAGCCCTTCTGAATGAGACGATTGTCGGGAAACAAGGCGGCTCGACCGTTGAGCTGAAGATTCTTGCGGCTGCAGCCCCCCCCATCTTGAAGCAGTTTGCCGTATTCTCCCCCTGCGCCACTGAATAAATAATTATTAAAAAAAGAATACCTTTGTACTTTACAAATCTACTTCAAGCTCAACCTTCCTCTCTGCGGCCAATAGCGTTGCGCCAAAGACGGCAAAATCTTCAATATTCACACGCTCCCCTTTCCCCCCACTTCCAACCACGCGCAGCTTCTCCTTCTCGTACGCCTCCCCGCCAAGTCCCTGAATGGCCTTCTTCACCCCATTAACCATGACCGGGCTCCTGCTCCCACCCCCACATACCAGAATGCAGTCTAAATCAAACGGCGTGCACCCCCCCCCCGTCAGCAGTTCCATCAGCACATCCCCCACCTTCTTGGCAATCGTCTCCCCCCCCTCCTCGTTCGCCAGCGTGTCCAGCACGCTTCCGCTTATTTGGTAGTTCAGGTGCTTGGCACCGTCCTGGGTGGCGGTGATGTAGGGAATGTTCACGTCGATTCGTGATTTTTTCGAAAGCTGCGCCGAGCGAAGCGAAGCGCATTACAACGGATATAAATGTTAATTTCACAGTGGCTGAATTCTCGTCTTCCTTAAAGCTCGCTCGCTTCGCTCGCTCACCTCGAGCACCGCAGTCTCGCAGCTCTCGAACAGTCGCTGCTTGCTGATGCTATCCTTCAGCAGGTCTATCCCGCCGTTGTCGGCCTTAAACTTGTCATTCAAATGCTCCACCAAGCTCGAGGTGAGAATTTCGCTCCCCAGCGACACTCTGGAGAGTGACTCCAGAATGTCGTTGTCGCTGTCAAGAAGGGAAACTTGACAGAGCGAGTGGCCCACGTCAATAACAATCGACTTCTTGGTCGAGGGGGTTGGCACGATGTTGAGGTGCTTGGCCGCGTTGAAAGCCGCAGAGGCGTCATTAATGAAAATTCCGCCTGACAAGTTTGCTGCGGCAGCGGCCGACTCGTAGAGGTTTAGTTGGTCAATTGTGAGAGATGCCGGGACGGTAAAGACCGCCTTGTAGGAAGACTATGTATATTATTGAGATGAGATGAGATGAGATGAGATGAGATGAGATGAGATGAGATGAGATGAGATGAGATGAGATGAGATGAGATGAGATGAGATGAGATGAGATGAGATGAGATGAGATGAGATGAGATGAAAGTTTTTTGAGAGTTGACAAGGGGGGTGTTGTTTGTTTTTGTCTGTTGTCTGTGCTCACCTTGTTCGTGTCTATCTTCTTGTCGACAGTGTGTTTCACGCCTTCTTGGAGGAGGAGATTGAGGCCGTTGATGATCGAGGAGTTTGGGGCGGATCTAAACTTGCAGGAAGAGGAAGGGGAGGAAGATTCCACTGGGCTGGAGGCGGTGTACGCCATCAAGCGCTGAACGGGCGAAAAAACGTCGGCACCAATGGGCGCATCGTGGAGCTTCTTCTTGGCCGTGGCGCCGAAAAAGGTCTCGCAGTCGCACGACGTCTTGTCGGAGTTCTGGTCAGGAGCGTCCTGGAAGAAGACGTAGGCAGGGAGGTTTCGGGAGCCGTCGGAATTCTCCACGACCTCGGGCTGGGAATTGGGGTCGGCCGCATTATTAAACGCGAGCTTCACTCCGGAGGTGCCCAGGTCGATTCCAACGAAACGCTTGCTCGTGTTGATGGAAGAGGAGGAAGAGGTGGGGGTGGACTCATCCTCATCAGTGATTATTCCAAGGTCCAGAAGCTGCTGCTGGTACTCTTCTTCCTCAAGCTCCATTCTTCGAACTGCCTTGAGAGAGTAGCGGATTAGGACGGCAGAGGCGCCAACACCAATCGCAATGAACGGGAGAATCTGGTTCTGCCGGGTTGCGTGAAATTGGCGCTTGATGATGGGGGTTGCGGTGGGGGTGGAGGGGGCAAGAAGCTGGAGAGGGGAAAGGTGATGATGGGGAAGGGGAATTCTACTTTTACATATTCTTGTTAACATTCTACTGGAAGGGAGGAGGGGGGGGGTGTGTGTGAGAGTGGAAAGTGATATGATTCTTAGTTGACGAAGAAAACAAATCGTCTTTGTTTTTAATTTTGGTTGGCTTTTTATTTGGGCTTGGAAGCTGAACTGGAGCCTTCAATGCTCCACAAGTTGAAATAATGTACTTTGTGGTCTCTGGTGAGTGTAGGTAATAGAGTTGCTGTGAGAGCATAGTGTTTTATATGAATTATAATGAAGGGTGCTCAGCCTCAGCACCTCAGCACCTCAGGGAAATCAAGACTTCTTGGCCAAAATCCCACACCTTTCCTGAAATTTCCTCCAGCAACATTGATCAATGGCTCTCGCCATCGACAGCCTCGAGGAGAACCTGGTGCAACAGCTCGATTCATTTCGAACAACTTCTCTTACCGATCCTACCGAAGACACAACAACAATCCTAAGGACCCAATTAAATTCGATACTTGAGCTTCTAACGCTGACGACCATAACAAATTCCAAGAAGCTCTTCTCCGAACAGCAAATTTCCTCCTCAGCTACACAAAGGTCGATAACCCACATCCTTGATGAGCACCACAACCGTCTCCATGAATCCATTACATATTCCGCGTTGGTTGAAGTGTGCCAGAATGACACCGTCTCGGCTCGGCGCCTGGTTGCACTTTCCTTCTTTGCCGATCTCTTCACTGCGATGCAGGGCAAGGTGAGCTTCTCTTTCTTTTACACATCATTATTAACAAACAACTCATTATATTTTTATATCATTATATCAACAATCAGTCTGGCTACCTGAACCCATCCCCGAACGACCACATAGTTACAACAATAGGCAAAATCTCGAAAGGCATGTATCTTGTCCGGCGTCGTAATTTCGAGATTTCTCTTCTTCTCCCCTGGATTGAGGGCTGTACCCTTTGCATCACCTCCCACGACGCAATCTCCTCCCCCGAAGGCAAAACTTTGGCGGCAAAAGCCACGCTGAACGCCTGCTCCCTCCTCAAGCTGTCACTAAAGGTGAGCCTTTGTCTTTTTCGTGGAAACATTTTTTTACTTCGCTAACCCCCCCCCCCCCCTTAGGCCATCGCCGCGAACATTGACGCGGCTGATGATGAATCTGCAACCAGAATAATAATCCCCCTTATGAAGCTGGTCAACACGATTGTTGACCAGCTCCTCGGCGTGTCGAGCGATTCCGCCGATTCCGCCCAAGATTCCTTGCGCGCCTCCTCTATCAAATTTTTGGAAACTCTGGTTCTTTGCCTGTCCATGAAGAAAGTCTCCACGTCGAGGGTCACAACGCTCGACGACTTCAGTTTGAACAGCATCCCGACCGGTCACCCGACTATAACTAGGGAGAAGCTGGGCAAGATTAGCGAGGATGCCTTTGGCTGTTTGCGAGATTGGGTTGAGGGGGGTGGTCAGGTTAAGATTGTCGATGGCATCGACGAGGAGGAGAACACATTCGTCTTCAAAGTGAAACCGGCTCACTTGTCATGCCTTGCCTCAACCGGCACCGAGGACACGGCGAAAGAATACAAGTGGTACCTCGGTCAAAAATCCTACACGATTGCCGTCAATGCAGTCGCAATAATTGGAACTAGCCGAATCACCCACTTTAATGCCGCCTCCGTTTCCTTGAGCAAACGAGCAATGTCCAAAACCTTCCCCCCCCCCCTGTCCAAGTCTGCCTCCATGTCAATCACGTCGGCAGTCCGTGCCTCGTGCCTTAAGCTCCTTAGAAACGCCTTCTCGGTCGAAACGAAGTCAGCCGATACGCTAAAAGAAGCGCTCGTCGACGTTGGAATGAAGACCCAGTCCGACAAGGCTTTCTCAGCTGCGGAGAAGCTCTACAAGCTCCAGTCCGCTGGCCGAGCGGAGCGTAACAGGGCGAACTTGTTCTACGAGTGGGAGGCGGCTGACTCGCAGGTGAGTTGGCTGATAATGCTTAACTCATCATCTAATCTAACATTAATATACGGCGCAGCGTCAGAAAGACACTGAAACTGCGATTGAGATGGTCCGAGCGGTCAAGGCTGCGAGGGGGTTGGGGAACGGGATTCAACTCCCGAGTAGCATCACAGTCGCTGCCGATTTAATTTTGGCAAATTTGGACAATCTCGCACAAACGAGCGACAAAACAGCGCCCGACCCTGCCCGCACCCTCGATTGGTTGGTGGATGCGATCAACAGTGGTGGGGAATCGTTGGCTCAAGACATGAGCAGGTGGTACGAGCGTTCTGGGAAGGGCTGGACGCTCGACAAAGACGCTGAAACGGGCGAAATCAGTTTCACGTTTGATAGCCGTGCGCAGTCCGAGGGCGAGGAAATTTTCAAGGAGCAGAGCCAGAAGGCTGCGAGTGACGCCTTCTCCCGCTTGGTCAACTCCGGCAGGCCCAGCAACAACAACTTTCAACAGTTCAACATGAACACGGTCAAACCGGGTGTTGACATCACCGCGGCCAACTCTGCATCCACCGGAGCCATGGGCATGACGTTCGGTGGACTCTGGGGCGACGGAATGGAGAATATGAGGGATTCGCTGTCCGCGAAGCTCGCTTGGATGCTGAAGGGGGTGCAGCCAAGGGGAGAACTTGAGATTGCGCTAAAGGTTGCCAAGGGGGCGGACCAAATCACCCAAAGCCTTGTTGCAAAGAAAACGTCGTCCGATTCCAAGTCTGAGAATAAGATGGAGGAGGACGAGGAGGAGGATAAGGATAAGGATACGAGTGCTGAACAGCTCAATAACGATTACCCGCTTGCGTCAGCTTGTTTAGCGTTCGAGGTGCTAAGCGTCGGGGGGGGGAAATCGTACAAAAACAAGGCCAAGCTGTGTGCTGGGAAGCTTTCCTCCCGGCTGCTGTACGAGGCTTACGTTGACGACTTGCTGAACAACAAAGAGAACAGTGAAGGCTTTTCGAAGTTCGGCTCGGCGCTCGATATTCTAACTAGCTCCGTCACAAAATTCGCAAATTTGACGACAACCGACGAAACATCCAAACGAGTCTTTTCCACCTCAGCTACTCAACTGCTAACGAACCAAATGTCCACCGTCCCCAAGGCTACAACGACAGCGATTGCCAATTTGTGCAAAATTTGCGATATTGAGGAGGTCCAGAAGAAAACAAAAGCCGAAAAGCTTTCAATCTCCGAGCGAGCCGCGGCCAACGCGGCGTTTCACGCCGCGGAGAAGAGGGCAAAACTTGCTTTAGTCGCAATCCGCGACCTCTGCTTCCGGCGAACCAACAGGCAGGTGAGCGAGCGGACGGGGAAAACAAAATACAAGAGACGACAAACACTCACTAAACTAACATTAATTGGTACAGCTCATGCAAACTTGCGTCGAATCGGTCGTGGGGATGGCGTGCGGGCGCCTCCCGTCCTCCGACGGCATTATGGACGTGTCGTTGAAGATTGCCATGGGCCAGCTCTACTCGAAGTCGGACGATCTCGCCGAGTTCATCGTTCTAGCCGCCTCGAAGGAATTGAACAGCGTTTGCAACTACGCCGTGCAACACAACGATGAGATCAAAATTGAGAACGAGAAAGTTCTCAATGGAATGGAGGACGGCGAGGATGAGTTCCGAAACGAGAATGACCCGCTGTCCGACTTGGAGAAGGTGGTGTATGAGAGGTGCAGGCGTACCTCGTTCTTGTACATCGCCCTGTGCCTGCAGCTCCCAGACCAAGTTTCGGAACTGTTTCAGATCGGGAGGTGAGCGAGCGGGCGAGCGAAGCGAAGCTAGCCAGCAATATGCTAAACTAACCTACTCCGCGCAGCATCGAAAAGGCGGACACCCTCTTCAAGGCGGTCAAGATTGGCGTAGCGACGAAGCTAGCCGCGAACGTGGGGAAGAAGTTCGGGGAGGCCAAGATCGCGCTACAGGTGGCTAATTCGGCTCCTGAAAAAGCCACACCACTGGTTCTGGCGCTGTTGGAGCACTTGGTGCCGGTGGATATGAGCAAGGTGGGCAAGCAGCCTTGTGGAAGACGAGAATCGCCACATCATACTAACCCAATCAAACGCAGCTGCCACCCACGAGCTTCATAGACGCGTGCAAGGAGATTCAGGGCAAGAGAGGGGCGGATGATATGAGGTACATCATTCCGATTTTGAGCTCGTTGAACAGGGACGAGCTAATTGAGAAGCTGCCGGCGTTCGTCAAGGCCGGGAAGCTGGTGCAGATGGCTGCGAGCAATAGAATGAGGGAACGTCTGCCGAAGCACGCTGCCACGTACAGAAAGGTTGAGAGCAGCGTTGGCGGGGTGTTGACCGGGATGAGTTTGTGCGAACAGTTCGTGGAAATCCACTACGTGGACTTTGCGGCCCACGGGCTGACCCAAAACGACTACTTGGAGTCCATCAAGAACTTCTTCAGCGACACACACATGTTCAACGATTACGTTGTGCAGAATGCGCTGCAGGTGATGGTCGAAAACTACACAATTGAGGGCGAGGGGAGGAGGGACCTGCCACTGGCGTTCATGAGAACGGTCATGCTAACGATCAAGGACCACAAGAGCTTGCTCAGCTACATTTGCGACTCGCTGCTGATTAAGTTGATCAAGGCGAAGGTCTGGGAGCGGCAGCCGAAGCAGTGGCAGGGTGTCATGAAGTGCTTGGTGATTTTGAGGGAGGTGCAGGGGAGCACGAGCATCAACAGCATAAAGGCGATTTTGAGCTTGCCAACAACTCAGTTTGAGTCCGTTTTGAGGAGTAACGACTTGGTTAAGACACATCTGCAAGGGCTGATCAGAGAGGGGACGTTGACAGGGGTGGAAAGCGGGAAAGCGGCTATTCTTGCAAGGAGATAAAAAAAATTTCTTTATGTTGTTCTTACCTTTTGACGCTTCTTGTGTAAAACCAAGGTGCCGTTTGGCTTGTATCCAGTCTTCTTTGCGTGGGTAAGGAATGTTTTTAGGCCAGGAATTTTGAGCACCAAGAATGGGATGCTGAACACTTGGTAAAATGTTTTGCACCAGTATAAGAGAGAAAACATCATCCAACGCTCATCTGCACTGATATTCTTGACGACCACGGTCACAATCCCACCTCCAAAAATTAGCGCGAATGTGAGCAAATCGTACCTCAACAAAAACTTCATGAAATTTTTGGGCACTCCGGGCAACCTATCGACTTTGAATGTTTCCTCGTGAAGATTTAAATTGTCGTTCTCGACGATTTTGGTTTTGCAATTTTTGACAATGAAGTTTCCGGTTTTCTGCCCGCCGGGAGCGAATCGAGGCGCATTTTAAACGAAGGTTGAGAGCAAGAGAGTGGGTTAGGAGTGGGTTAGGAGTGGGTTAGGAGTGGGTTAGGAGTGGGTTAGGAGTGGGTTAGGAGTGGGTTAGTCGTCGCACTCGCACTCTTCTGTCACACTTCTGTCACAGCCCCCCCCCCGCTCCGCTCACTCACCTCATTGTAAGATGTGATCTCCACCATTTTTTTTTTCTTCTTTGAACCAGTACCGCCACATTTGATTGTAATGGTTGCTCCAACCAGTCTTCCGTCCATGAAGATCTTTCCTCCCAGGCTCACGCTATGGTTCAAAAACCAAAACCCACAATAGGTTAAAAACACCTTGCCCAGAAATTCCCCCATGGTCATAAAGAAGAGAAACTCCTCGGAGAAGAGGGAGGCGGGGAAACTGCCACGGCTCACCACGCCAGGTCCATTAACATTGCACGTGTGCGGAACGCCAGGTGGTTGAAGCCCGGCGCATGATAGATACTTGACGGTTCCGACGATCAAGAAGACCAACCCTTGGATGAATTGCAGCCCTTTAAACGATTCAATGTAGTTGATGCACTGCCCAAGAAAACGGAGTGAATCGTTAGTTGAAGTTGGTAATTGTTTGAGTTGTTGGCTCGCTGACTCGACTCACCTGAAAGTCATCTCGCTTCTCTATTATTATTAGTTTAAAAAAGAATATCATTGTCTGTAAGCCCACGTACGGTATCAGGTTTAACAAGAAAAAAGTGAGGAAGAAGGGATCCCGAACCTTGCCCCAGAACGTCTTGTCAAAGGGTTCCAAGCGGTACCGGCAAAAGGCCGTGAATTTCCCAACGAAATTCTCGCAGCAGCAAAAATGCTTTGCCGCAACGCTGCACGCCTCGTGCTTGTCGAGCTCGTCAAGTTTGACGACCCCCTTCATCATGTCGAGGACCTGCAGGTGCACCTCGAACCAGAGGCTCTCAACAAAAGCTCCGATGTTGCTGGCTATTTTGTCAGGCAGGTAATAATCGTTCGTGACGTTGGTCGAGAAGGTCTTGCCCAGGTTCGACAGCTGAAGGTTGAGTTTGTTCAGCAAACGTCGCTGCATGAATAGAGTCATCGCGTTTGCAGTGTTGTTGTCTATCGCCTGCAGTATGCCGAGCGAAGCGAGATTGTAAACATTTTCAACGAAGCAAAAGAGCAAGAGTAAAATTAGGAGTGTGTTAGGAGTGGGTTAGTCGTCGCCTCGCCTCGCACTCTTCTGTCACAAGGTTCGCTCGCTCACCTTGAAGAATACGTTCGACAGCTCGTTAGAGAGCCAGCTCCGCCCCTGGGTGATCGGAATCCACACGTCGAGAGGCTTGTTAACCCCCTCGTACTTCTGCGGCAGGCTCCAGAGCGGAACGCGTACCGTACCAATATTATCGTCCGAAGTCCACTTATCCTGGTCCCAAACCTCGCATATGAGTGTGAAGTCGTCAACACGCAGAGAGACGTTTTTGCCGATTTCGAAAATTTCGTTCCAGTACGGATTCAGCGTCTTTTCAATCGTGTTCGTCCTCCACTCTCCGGCGGCGCGGATCTTCTTCCCCTCGTCGTCGACGATGTATGCGTAGACGTACGGATCGGACTTTCCGTTCGTGTCCATTGCAGTCAGATTTGACGCTTCGACGATGCGGCAATTTATGTTGAATAGGGCGCCTTCGTGCTCCATTGAGAACTGGAGCCGAAGGTTTCCAGCGTCACGGCGAGATGATTCTGATTCTGATTCTGATTCTGGTCGGCAGCGCTTCAGCTTGTTCGAAGAGTGGACGACGCGGTCGTCGATTAAGTTGTCGGGCATTGACGTCGTTGAGAGTTTTCTAGCTATTGTTCTCCTGCCGCTGCTGCTGCTGATGCTGCTGCTGCTATCATTCCTCCCCCTAACTTCGACCGTCGTCCTCCTCCTCCGATGAACCTCCTCCCCCTTCCCCCTTATGAAATTGTCGTACACGTCCTGCTCGACGTAGTAGCACTTGCTCAGGCTCGTGGCCAAGCTGCAGCTTGAGATTAGGTAGCACGAAGAATTTGCCTCCGCCTGTTGGAGGGGGGAGAAGTCGAGGAGGGTGGGGGAGAGGAGGACCCCGTCGGGATAGCAGGGGTAGACCGAGAGGACGGTCAGCTGCCGAGAGCCGTGCTTTTCGCTGTAGGCTGTTGTTGCTGTTGCGGTTGCGGTTGCGGTTGCGGTTGCTGTTGCGGTTGTTGCGGCAGCCACGGCAACGGCCTTGGGGGAAGAAGAGGCGATCAGCTCGCCTGCGCCTGCCTCCAGCGAGCCGGAGCTCGTCTTGGGAATCGAGAACATTGAGGACTGCCGCTTGAAGAACATTTGGGGGGACAGGGGC
>BRYC01000469.1:22503-37802 GCA_030267985.1 Parmales sp. scaly parma | reverse complement strand
GGGGGGGGGGGAGGAGAACAGCCGCCGCCACCCACGATTGTCGGTCCACTGGTGGTTGATGATTCTGTCAAGCATGTTATGTTTTGGGTGAGTTGTTCATGGGGGGGGAGCATGAGCCAGCCGAGGATGGAGTTTGTGAATATTCATAAGATGAACGTTGTTTTTATAATAAAATGTTTCATCTCATCTCCACCTCATCGAACAAACTCCCACTTCTGGACCATGATCTTACTGATACACTTTAGCGCCTGCACCCTAACCTCCTCACTCTCCGCCTCAATAAGCCCCATAACAATATCCTTCCCCTTCAGCGCCTTCACAACCCCCCGCCCGTTCGGGTAGAACCTGCAGAACTCCCCAATATCGTAGCACGCGATGCTAACAATCTCGTCGTCGTCGCTACCTAACAGACTAATCAGAAGCTTGAGCGCCTCGAAGTCGTTCTTCTCTAGCTTCCTGTTATTCTCCCTCCAGAATTTTTCCGTGTGGGTGACCCCCCAGGCTAGCTTTCCCCCCGTGACCTCCCCCAGGTACTTCCCGTAGGTGGAGAGCTCGCCGTGGTTCTTCAGCAGGGCAGTGTGGAGCGTGTCAACGTCGAGGAGGACGTCGTCGTCGGACCACTGCCTGGACTTGAGGTTCTGAACGGTTTTCAGCGCGTTACCCTGCGTGAGCATACTCGTCACGAACTCGTTCACGCTGCTGTTCCCCTGGGGGTTGCTGCTGCTAGGGGTTGGGCTCGCGCTGGCCAAGTTTACCAAGGCGCTCAGCGCAATTCTGACAACCTTCTCCCGGGGGGCGGACGTCACTAGCCCGAGGAGGAGGGACGCCATGTTGTGGTTTCTGAAGTCGTTTCTAGCCTGGTTTCTGTTTCTGTAGGGCATTGGTATGGCTGCCAATGTCGTTGTTGTTGCTGTTGCTGTTGCTGTTGCTGTTGATGATGATGCTGATGATGATGATGCTGGCGGTGTCGGTAACGCTCCTCCCAACCCTCCAAGATCGAGCAAGTCACCCTCCGCCTGCGGCTGCTGCGGCGCGTTGTTGTTACTATTGCTCACACTATCACTGCCACTACCTCTACCACTACCACCACTACTACTATCACTACTACCCTCCTCCTCCCTCAAAACCTCATAGCTCAACGTCCAAACACAAAACCCCAAATCATAAAGCGCCTGCGCAGACACCTCATTGTCCCCTCCACCCCCCCCTCCACCCGTACTGTTCCTTATGTGCTTCGCCAAATACCCAACCCCCCCCATCTTCACGAACATTTCCCTCGCAAGCGGCAGCTTTAGCAGAAGCGTAAGGGCTGGCATTATCGTCGCCAGGTTAGCCTTGCTGCTGCTGCTGCTGCTGCTGCTGCTGCTGCTGCTGCTGCTGCTGCTGCTGCTGGAACTACTACTACTACTACTACTACTACTACTCTGCCCTCTGGACACCCCCTCCCCCCCCCCCAGCACCGCCACGCTATACTCGAGGACTCCGGCAATACTCGGACAAAGCTCCTCCTTCTTGGTGTGAGGATCGACCCTCATTTGGCTCTCGACAATCCCGCTCAGGAGAGCCAGCGCCTCCCTGTGAACGTTGAAGTTCCCGGCGCCGCCCTCCTCCCCCTCGACCACTCCGGAGAGTTTCGGGTTGTTGGCGATTCTGAGGAGGTCCTTTCCGTGGTGGCCGGCTCCGACTTGCGTGGAGTAGAACGCAATCGCCGGCGCAGTCCCATCTCCGTTTCCCTTTCGCTCTGCAACAATTGCGACGGCCTCCTTGGCAAGAGTGAGGACTCGCGTCGCGACGAGGAGAGTTTGACCCCCGGAGGAGACTACGGTGAGGAGCTTGGAGAGGGCTGAAAGGAAGGAGAGAGAGTCGGTTGGGTCGCCGAGGATGTAGTCCAATGGGGTTGTAGAGGACTGGTTGAGGAGTTTCGTCTCCAGGGGGGTAAATGTTAGGGAAGAGGAGGCGAAGATCACGGTCCTGAGGGGAGGAGAGAAGGTGAATTTCATGAGGGAGGAAGGGTTAATATTTGTCATTGTACTATTTGACATGACATGTGTCTCAACATTTATGATTACCAGTTGATCGACATCGTCGCTGTGTGCGTGTGATGGCTTAGTGGTGATAAACTGTGGATGTTCGACTGGGAAAAAAATTAAATTGCTTTTTTTTTTTTTTTTTTTTGCTTTTCTCTTTCGGGGGTAACGTGAGATTGTTTTTAAGGGGGTAGATATCAGGGAGTGTTACAAACTGTGCCTTTTTTGTTCTAATAGATCATGTGAACAATTTACTTTAGCACTTTGGGACTTTACTTTCAACTCAAACTTCACCTGAAATATCACCCCTTCAGACATATATAGTTTGATTCCTACAGACGAACTGAATCATGAACAGTTCGTTCACCCTCTCGAACCTCTCGCGAGCCCCAAAAATATTAATGATTATGATATTAGCCTTCCCCATCTCCATCTCCCTCAGAAACCCTCGCCAACTTGGCTTCCACACTCATAAAAACGTACTTGATGAACCACCAAGATCCACCCTCTCGAACCGCAAAGTTGACCTGTCCACACCTGGGAAACCGGAGGAGAGGGAAATATTGATGGAGTTCTGGAACTCCACCAACGGGGAGTGGTGGACTGACGCGGAGGATAACAACTGGGGGGACGGGAATCATTGTACGGGGAATTGGACGGGGGTTGAGTGCAGCGAGGGGGAGGTGGTGACGATTGACATTCGTGGTAAGAATCAAACGGGTGAATTGAGTGAGTCGCTCGGGGGGTTGGTCGCGCTGGAAAGGCTGTGTTTGAGAACTGGTGGGATCGGTGGGTGCTGCCAGCTTCCCTTGTCAAGCTGACCAACATCACGTACCTCGCGATTGCGGATCACGAGATCGGTGGTCCACTCCCAACTTCTTTTGACTCTTTCGCGAAGCTTGAAGCGATATTGATATTTGACACGCATCTCACTGGGGAGATTCCGGCGCTGAATTTGCCTGTGGTAACACGGATCTACCTCTACGACAACCAGCTCACCGGCCCAATCCCCAGCCTAGATCAAGTTCCCAAGCTTGAACTCCTGGATTTGGGTGGCAATAATTTGGAGGGCACCATCCCCTCGCTCCACAATGTGTCAGAACTTTTTTGGTTCTCCCTCATCGACAACCAGCTCACCGGCCCAATCCCCAGCCTAGATCAAGTTCCCAAGCTTGAATCCATGCAGTTGGATGACAATAATTTGGAGGGCACCATCCCCTCGCTCCACAATGTGTCAGAACTGAATTGGTTCTCCCTCTACGGCAACCAGCTCACCGGCCAAATCCCCAGCCTAGATCAATTTCCCAAGCTTCAAATACTGCAGTTGGGTGGCAATAATTTGGAGGGCACCATCCCCTCGCTCCACAATGTGCCAGAACTGTATTATCTCTCCCTCTCCGACAACCAGCTCACCGGCCCAATCCCCAGCCTAGATCAAGTTCCCAAGCTTGAACAACTGGGTTTGGGTACCAATAATTTGGAGGGCACCATCCCCTCGCTCCACAATGTGCCAGAACTGAATTTTCTCAACCTCGACGGCAACCAGCTCACCGGCACAATCCCAAGCCTATATCAAGTTCCCAAGCTTGAGTTTCTGGGTTTGGGCAATAACACCCTTTCAGGACACCTGCCATCATTCTCCGACCTACCAGCACTGACAGAAGTCTACCTCTACGACAACAACTTTTCAGGCCCTCTCCCCTCAAACTTCTCCAAACATCCCGACCTCGTCCTCTTCTTCGCCCACAACAACAATTTCGACGGCGAGCTTTCGAGCACCATCTTTGACCTCCAAAAACTCGAGGCGGTCATCCTTTCAGGAAACGAAAAACTCTCCGGCTCACTTCCACCAATCCTAGATTCTCCCGCCCTCACCTCGCATTCTTCGAATATTTGCTCGATTTGGAGGTTTTCGACATTCGAAACAACAACATTGGTGGCACCATGCCAACCTCGCTATCCGAGCTGCACCATCTGGAGGAGCTGAGACTCGACTTGAACAAACTGTCGGGGGCGCTCCCGGACGACATCACAGAGTGGCCGATCTACAAGAATTCGACCTCGACCACCTCAATTCTCTTTGGGAATGCCTGGTCGTGTCCGGTGAGCGATGAAGTGCGTGAGCACTCCCACGATGATCACCACAACGTCTACACGTGTGGTGATTCGATTTTCGTGTCGGCGATAGCAGTGTTCGCAGGTGAGCGAGCGAATGAGCGGAAATGGCTGCATCCACCCACTTCCACTTTACTTACAAATTTTAATTTAAAAATATTTCGTTGGTTCGCTCGGCGCAGCGTGCTTCGCGCTCTACTTCGTGGCGACTTATTTTGGCCCGTTCGGGAACATGTGGGTAATCGCGAATTCATTCAGGCGAGAAACACGTTACACGAAGATCAGCGACGGCCACGCATTGTGCAACGTCGTACACACTTCGCTCGATTTGGAAAAAGTGCTCGTTTTGACAGCATTTGCCCTCTCGATTGTCTACTGGAACGCCCCTTCTGACTACGACGTGATGCCCGGGTTCTACAGGTGAGTGAGCGAGAGAGAGAGAGAGAGTTTGCGCTGAGCACAAACAATAAACTAACCCCTGTTCAGATTGTCCTTGGCGATGAAAACCGATACTAGCAAGACCATTGTTCCACTTTTGATCCTCATCGCACTGATGTTGATTTATTTCATTTGGTGGGGCTGGAAGCAAGTAGTTTTGCACGAGAAGCAAGAAGATGCGGACGAGGAAAAGGATGACCCAAAGAAGAAGAAGTCCATTCGTGACTACGTCAACTTGTTCTTCCTCTTCCTGTACACCATTTTCATCATGTTCGTGGTTGATTTCGTTTTCGTTTTCTTCATCGAAGAAAGCGAGAGCGTCTCACACACGGTGAAAACGCTCGGAGTGGTGGTGGTGGCCCAGGTGAAATCCACACTACTGCAGGAACGGTGGATTGCGGAGACAGGAGCGAATCTACTAAAACCAGCCCACAAATTCAACTTCCTCGTGTTCACGATGAGCGTGGTGGTGATTTTGAATTCGGTGGTGGTTCCGGCGATGCTGGTGCTGCTTCTCGACAAGCAGTGCTTCGGGGAGTACCAGTTCCCGCTGATCGGGAGCCTGCAGGAGGTTGAACCCCACGAGGCGGAGGTGGCGTATCGATTTTGTGGTTGGTTTGTCCCAGATACGTTCGAACTAGACTGCCCAAACCCAAATCACCCCGACGACGGCTACGTCACAAATTACTACCCCACTGAGTTCGAGTACCCCTGGCGGTTGTCCGACCAGTGCTTCTCCGCAGTTCTCAAAACCTACTCCCCAGTGGTCATCCTGAGCTTGGTCTTCAGCGACATTTTGCAGCCCGCCTGCTGGTGGTTGGCAACTGACCAGTCTAGCCGTGCCGCCAAGGTGAGCGAGTGAAGCACTGCGCGAACCATGTGTACTAAACTAACAAAATTCGGCTCGCTCGGCGCAGCTGCAGCTCCTGACCTTTGGCGTGTTTGTGACCGCCGCTCTCCCATTGATCAGCTCCAACTACGGCGACAGATTCGACACCTACAGCATCGGAGAGCGGTGGTTCATGTGCCTGATGATATCTGCCCCGATAATCGTTTTCGGCGGGTTGTTGAAAAGGTTGGGGAAAAGGAGGCAGGCCGGCGAGTTTGACGACGTCCGCATGAGTCCGATTGGGAGGTTCTTCCTGCGTAGAGAGTCTCTAGATGGCGACGAGGGTGGCGAGGGGGGGGAGCACACCCCAACAACATCGAGCTTCTACCTGCCCAACCTCGACTTTTGCCTGGACATTTTTGGCTACAACTTTGACGAGGAAATGCTCCTCAACGGGAAGGAGAGCGGGGGACATTGGCCGCTGTACGAACATGCGTCGGGGAGAGTGGCCGGAATCGGCAGCTATGTGATGGACCTTGTGTTCAAGGAGAAGGAGAAGGCAAACGATGAAGGGTGGATTGTGACAAACGAGGAGGGCGAGGATGAGAAAATCGAAGGAGACGAGCTCAACGACGTGAGCAGCAACATCCAGGAAGAGCTAGAAGAACCCCTTGGCAAGAAGAAACACACCCACAACACGTTCAGCCACCATTTAAAGACTGCGGCTCTTGTCGCGTTATATGGCGGAATTGGGCCGATGGTGGAGATTGCGCACGTGAGCAGCGGCCGCGACCTCGCGAAGGTGTACGCCGAGCTGACGAAGACGCTCGCCATCGCACTGACCTTCGGGCTCGCTTCCCCGGTCATTTGCTTTGTGGCGTGCGTTGGAATTTGCTGCCGGGCGTACACGCTCAGGTACCTGGTCAGGAAGTGGGACAAGCGGGTGGCGAACGGCGAGGTAGAGGAGAAAATGACCGAGGGTCAGTCCCTGCCGTGGAGCTGCGTGAAGTTCATCCTCGGGTCGACCGTCGTGTTCTTTTCGGTCGCAGCTATTTTGAGTGGCGTCGGGGAGAGTGGCGGGGACGAAAGGGCCATCATTGTCACGCTGTTGGCGTGTTTGGGCGCGTTGCTGGTGGGCATGGGTTGCCTTAAAAACGAGTCCGAGACAATAGAGGAGGAGCTGGGGGAGAATGATGAGCTCAGGGAGCGATTGATTTAATTGTATGAAAAAATTTGACAAAAGAAAAATGTTATTTCAAATCAACTTGGGTCAGGCTGAGGACGAGAGTACTAACTGTCCAAAACGCGCACGTAATTCACAGATTGCTTCTTAAACACATGGCAACAATTTATATATTTATAATTCAGGTATCGATCTCACATCAGCCATCAATCAATCAGCAGCCCTCCCCCAACTGCAAGAGCAAGACTCCCAAGCCTCGCCACAACATTCTCGTCCAAGCTCCCCAGCGGTCCAATCGCGCAGATCATCTTCCTCCCCTCGATCGGAATGCCCAGCATGGCCAGATCGGGTAGTTCGCTTTCATTCCTCCCCCCCCCCCCCACTCCATTTCCATTTCCATTTCCCACTTCACCACCAACCGCTTCTTGCGCTCCTCTAATCCCGGTAATCCTCTGACTCATGTTCATGAAGTTCCTCTGAAACTCCTCACTCGCCCTCACAACGCTCGGCCTAACGCTCATTCCGCAAGCCGCCAGCACGGCGTTGTCTGCCCCCGGACCGTCGTACCTCGGGTCCTTGAAGACGCACTTCGACAGGCTGATTCGTTTGTCTTTGTCTGTCGAGGCGAACATTTCGCCGACGACGCCCGTTTTGCACTTGATCTTCTGGAGCTGGGAGTCGATGAGGAGGAGGAGGTCGCCGGAGCCGTCTGTTTCCTCCATGACGATGCAGCCGCGGACTGGTACGCGGTTGTCGATGATTTCCTCCGAGGCGCCATTTTCATTTTCTTTATTGCAAAGCATCCCAATCCTCTCCCCAACCAATCTATACACTTCGACGTTGTAGCAAACCCCACTCTCATTCCCGCCCTCATTCACATCATCCAACTCCCCAACAATCTCCCCCATAACCCCCCAGCACCGCCGAAGAACCCCATCAACCTCTTGAAACTTCCTCTCCCTCCCCTTCTCCTTCTCAACTCCAATTTTCCAAATTCCGAACGCGCGCTTCTTGTCGCACGGCCCGTTTCCTTCCAGGCCGAACGTCCCCACACTAACGTTGTTCGCCCAGCGGTCTAACACGCGCTTCAACCGGGCTCTGGTCGTTTCGTCTGAGGTGTTTAGGAACGCCATTCTCTGCGCAAAATGCTTGCTGTATTCACAGTTCGCCCTCCAGCAACAAAACGCCCACATCTTCCCCCCCCCTCCCCCCCTGGTGATCCACCTCCTGATCAACTCCACCCCCCTGACCTTCATCTCCCGATTCTTTCGCAGCTTCCCGAAACTCTTCTCGAGAACGTTCGTCCGCCTATTCTCCGTGAGCTTGTCCAGCACCTTCCTCCCGATCCTCAGCCCGTGGTCCCTAATCGCCGCCTGCTGCTTCGCTTGAACGACGAGCCTCGCCCTCGTCTTCGCCGCAACGTCGAGCTTGTAGTCGTCAACTTTCGCCGCCGCCACGTGAGACTTCAGTTTCCGCATCCCGTCGCTTTTCAGCTTCGAGGCCGCTCGACAGAGCAGCGAGCAGGCAAGTCGACCCCCCTCCGTTCGCCGGCTCTTACCGATCGCCAAGACCAGCGACCAACCGTGGAAGCAGACCGACGTGGTGATTGCCCAGTGATCGATTGGCCGGCTAATAATTCCGCCCAGCACTCTCGTGCCTAGTTTGAAAAGCTGCTCAGTTTTTTCCTCCCTGCCCATGTCCATGCCCATGCCCTTGCCCGCCTTCAACTCCTCCACCAAGCTCCTCACTGCGTTCACGGTCCTGCGCCGACTTGCAGCGGCCAGCAGCTCCGCCTCGTAGTTCTCCTCGGCTGATACACCCTCTTCTTCGCTCCAATCCTCCGCTCCCCCCTCCCCACCCTCTCCAGCGTTGCAGTTCTTTTTTCCCAACCACCACCCCTCCCAGGCCTTAAAAATTCTGTAAATTTTCAAGTTTCGCCACCTCCTCGCAAACAGACCCACAACGTACTCCTCTTTCTTCGCCTTTTCCAACATCAATTTCCACGTCACCCAGCCCCGACTCATACTGGCGTTTTCAATCTTGCCAAAAATCCGAACGCACAGGCGCCGCAGCCGACTCCTGTTCGCCTCCTCTTTCTTCGCCTTCTCCGCCATCAATTTCCACGTTACCCAGCCCCGGCTCATATTGGCGTTCTCAATCTTGCCGAAAATCCGACCGCACAGGCGCCGTAGCCGGCTCCTGACCGCCTTGAAGAGACACCAGCTGTGCCACATTTTTACGAGGCTCCTGTTGCGCCATTGCTGCAAGTAGCGAGCGACGACGTATCTGCGCACAGAATAAGGATTAGTTGTGAGCATTGCAATGGTGGGTGGAGCGCTACGTTCACTCACCTATGACGAATGGCATCCTTCGCAAACTCCCCCCAAGCAACGAACACCCTCACCAAAACCCCCCTCCACAGCTTGCTTGCGTATTTTTTCACCAAGTTTTCGTGCTTCGTGAACTCCAACGACGCGGTCGCCCAGATCGAGAAGTGTAAGAACATCGTCTGGTTGAAGTGCGTGACGATGATGTTCTTCACCCTCGCCATCATTCGCTTCTTGTTCGACCTGTGCACCTCGTTGAGCCGCTCCAGCGCCTGGTCAGCCGTTGACTTCACCTCGTTGAAAATGTTCCTGTTCGACAGGTCGATCGCGCGGTTCCACGTAGTGAACGCGCGGGACAGCTCCTTGAACATGAATTTGGCGGTGATAATTCGGACTCTGTGCCTGGTTGCTATTTGTGTGTGAGTGAAGGTGGCCCAGGATTTGAACGTAGCAAAAATTTGCCCCTTGAGCAATTTGGCGAACCTGACGAATTGAGAGTGGAATAAAGTTAGTTTAGTTTAGTTTAGTTTAGTAGTGGCCGCTTCGCTCACTGCTCACATGATGATTGCTTGTTTCTCCCCTTGCTCCCGCAAATGCTTCTCCTTCATGCTCAGGTTCAAACTCAGATCGTCGATCCGCTCCGCATTCTCCTCGTTCAATTGTTGCTGCTCTTCCTCCCGCAGGTACAGGGTGAGCTCCTTCCAGCTATTGAAACCGGCAGAAAGCTGCGCCGAGTGGATAGTTAGTTTACTATTATATATATATCTGCTCGTTTTGCTTGCTGCTCGCTTCGCTCGCGGCTCACCAGCTGGTCCCGCTTGCCCCCCAGCATTCGCTTGACGAACGTTCTCATCTCCCGCCTCTCGATGACATAATCAATCCAAGTCAAAAAGCACTTCGTCTGCGTTTGCATCAGCAGCTTTTTCATGTAGCGCATGATAATCACCCCGTTGGTCCGTTCCTGCTCGATCCACCGTTTCCACTCCAAAAAACCGCTGCTGAGGGAACTGCTGATCAAAGCTTGGATCGTTCGCAGCACCATCTCTGTGTTTTTTTTCAGTATCAAAACTCGTTGGTCCTCCTTCACCTTTTCGGTTTCGTTCATCGCGGCGTACCTATTGACGCTGTGCACGAATATACACCACGTGTTCCACGCGGATAGAATTTTCCCGTGCTCTTGTCGTGAGAGCATTTTCTTGACGAAGCTTTTTTTTTTCTCTCTTGTTAGTTTTTACTCAACACCCATAACTCATTACTCCACTCACCTCCTCAAATTGTTCTTCTCTTCTACAAAGCTTCTCCACCCAGAAACAACCCTCGCCTTGCTGTAGTTCAAGTACCTCGTCCTAAACCTCCCCACAATCACCCTGTGCCTCTTGACCAGCCCGACGTAGCCCACCCAGCTCAAAAAGAGTTTGTTAAGCACCCCATTCAGAAGCTTGTGGGCGTACTTCTTCACCAGGCTCTCGTGCCTAAGCTGTTCAACATAACCCTCCTTCCAAACACCGAAACCTCTCAAAATGCTCTTGTTCTGCCACCGGTTCAAGAATTTCTGCGTAACCTTTTTGCTTCTTACGGAGTTAGTGGCAAATCCCAACCACGCGCTGAAACAGTTATACACCGTTTTGTTCTTCCAAATCTCGATCATTTTGTGCGCGTGGTCCATTCCCATTTGCTTCTTCTTCAGCTGCGAAGAGTTCAGCTTCGAGTTCGTGAGCTGATTTTGATAGTTGAGCTGCGCAAGAAGCTTTGTTAGTGACAATTTCTAGCCTCGCTCTAGCCACACTAAACTCTCACCTGCTGGAGATCAACGGTCAACTGATCGTTTTGGGAGTTGGCGCTTTCAAGCAATCCCTCCAACTGCTTGATCTTGATGACCAATTCACTGGAGGTCAATTCAAAGCAATTCTTTCTCCACAAAAAAAAACCTGATGCAATTTGTTTGAGCTCTTGGCTTCCCATCAATCTTTTGATAAAGCTGCGAAGGCGCTGCCGTTCAGCCGTGAAGATTTGCCATTGATTGAGGCAAGAGATTGCAGCTCGCATTTTCAATCTAGTAACGAATCTGAATACGAATCGTGATTAAGGATGGGGTTAGATATGAAATATTGTCTTTGAGCGAAGTGATTCACATCCACTAATTAACTTACCTATTTACAATCAACCGGCCGCGCTTCGTGTCGCTAACAAACGTCTTCCAGCCTTGCAGGGCACTTGCCATGCTTGCGTTCAACAAGGCTTGGACAATTTTCAAACTTAGCTTCAATTTTTTGTCGTTCTCCAAATGGAGCTTGGTTTGAAACTCTGACGCGTTCAGCGCATCCGTTTCTTTCGCCGATTCGCTCCTGCAAAATAATTGCCAGGTGTTGAAGGCCATTTGGATTTTCCCGTTTTCCTTGTTGGTTAACCACCTGATGGTCAATTTCCTGACCCGTAGTCGCTGTGCAAAAATATAATATATATATATATATATATATCGGGTTAGTTATTCTGCCCCTCACACACACACACACACACACACACACACACACACACACACACACACACACACACGTACTACGCTCACCCACCTTCTGTGCAAACGCTCTCCAACCCCTCATCGCCCCCACCACCAACTTGTTGAGCCATCTCGTTCGACACAACCCCAAAATCATGCGGTGCCTTTTACTCGTTCTAACGAACTTGACCCAGCCTAAAAATACCTTGGCCATGCTCGCGTTCAATATCCGCGATGAGTACTTGACCACGAGCTTCTCGTGCCTGATTTCTTCCTCTACGAGATCTCTCCACGCCTTGTAACCGGTGTAAAGGAGCTTGTTGTGCCATCGGGAGACGAACCTGAAATGTTTGTTAGTCGTTACGCACTCTTCTGTAACTCACAAGGCTCGCTTTGCTCGCTCGCTCGCTCGCTCACTCACCGTTGCGTGATCTTGCGGCGGGATTTGGATAGTGACGTGAATGAGTTCCAGGAGGTGAACACGGTGAAGAGAAGCTTGTTTTTCCACAGAGAAACCATTTTCGATGCGGCAGCGAGGCCGATTTTTCGCTGCTGGGATTGAGAGGAACTTAGAGTAGATTGGGTGAGGTCTGTTTGTGCCTGGAGCTGGGCGAGCTGGCCTTTTAGCTGCGCCGAGCGAAACAGGTGGAATAAAAAAGATTAGCTTTGGTAGTGGTTGGCTTGCTTCAACCTCGCTCACCTCCTCCTCCCTCTCCATGCTCAGCAAGAGGCGATTCTGTAAGCTTTCGTTCTGCTGGTTGACGTCCTTATTATTCTCCTTAAAGGTCAGCACTAGCCACCTCCTGAAGAACTTCTGCCGCTTGAACTCGGTCCCACTTTTCAGCAACTTGTGAATGAACTGCCTCAAAAATTTTCTCGTCTTCACAAGCTCAGTCCAGGAATTTAAGGAGCGAGCGATTGTACCGTGGCGCCACTTCCTCGCGAACCGCTCCAATAGATTCCGATTTTTGACGGATTTTCTCGTGAACTTGATCCAGCTCGTCAACGCGGAGGACAACGAGCTGTTCATCAGCTGTTGAATGTACAACAGCGAGAGTTTCCGCTTGTGCTTTTGCTGCTTGCTAAATTTGTCTCCATAATTATTTGCAATTTTGCTCGTGTGCTCATGCAGCTGGTTGTGAACCTACGCAGAACGGAGATTTTGTTAGTGATTTTTCGCGACACGTACACACACCCAACACAACACTCACCTCCTCCTCAATCCTCTCCACTTCCTTCATCTGCCGCACAACCCTAGCCCAACTGCTAAAGCCAACCTGCAAACCACCCATCATGACCGAATTCACCATCTTATTGCAAATTCGTCTCAAAAACTTTCTCGTTTTTGCGAACTCAATTAGGGTGTTATACGATTGTGTGATTAGCGAGTTGCGCAGCTTAGACGCGTACATTCTCGTAATGTGTTTGATGCGCTTGCTCTCACGGGTAAAATTAGTCCAGGTAATTAGGGTGTGGAAGAGGGAAGCGTTCCGCCAACGGATGACGAAGCGGACCATCGCGGCCTTTGATTTTCGTTGGGTTACGACGTACATCGTCCAAGCGTTCATGGTCAGCACGATGAGCTTGTTTCTCCACACGGAGATGAATTTCTGGGCGGATGCGAGCTGTTTGGACTTAGTGTCGGTTTTGAAAAGTTCTAGCTGGGCTTGAATGGTCTTGTTGTGGGAAACGAGGCTTATGAATTGAATTGAATTGAATTTTGAAGGAATGGAATGGATTAGATTTTCTTTGGCGAGGGGTGCCGTTCCGATCACTCACCTCGTGACCTCAGTGGCAAGCAAGTTCGCCGCAACTTTGTGCTCGGTAAGCTTGGAAATCTTCGATTCCATGACCAAAAGTTGCCACGATTTGAAAGTTTTCAAGATTAAATTTGCAAGGATTTTCGTCAAAAATGCCTTCGCGCCAGAGGAGATTCGGGCAAGGCGCTTCTTCTTTTCAGATAGAGCATGGAAGTGGGCCTGGGTGATTACATTGGAGGCGGAGTGCCAGGCGTGGAAAAAGTGGGAAATTTGTTTGGAGACTGTTCGCCGGAGAATAATTTGAAGGGCGAGGTTGGCCCCCGACGTACTTTGCTTGCTGTAGAAGTCCTCAACTTCAGTCAGCTCGGTAGCAAACGCTTTGCGCTCGTCCTCCATAAGAAGGAAAGCAACAGACATCACGTGGTACATGTCCTCAATTGACATGTCGGCGCTGTCCTGCGGCACTTGGAACATGTTGTTGTTGTTGTTGGAGTTGGAGTTGGAGTTGGAGTTGGAGTTGGAGTTGGAGTAGGAGTAGGAGTTGGAGCTGGAATTGGAGTTGAACGAGCTGTACATGTTGATTCGCTCCGCGGGGGTGTGCTCGTAGCCGCCACCATAGCCGCCAAAATCCCTCTCGAGGCGAGAGCGGACTTTCTTGTACTCATTGGAGAACTCGTGTTTGTCTCGGGAAGGCTGGCCAGGGGCGTTGGGGAGATTTATTCGGTTGGGGTTTGGGTTGGTCGAGGAGGATTGCTGCCGGTGGAGGCCGGCCGTGACCTGCTCGATGAGCTTGTCGACGAGGTTGAGGTTTGCCTTGTGGCGTTTTTTGTTTAATATTATCGATTGGGAGTGGGAGTGGGAATTGGACTGGTAAGGACTGGAATTGGATTTACGGTCTCTCCTGGTGGGCGTCCGATCGCGCTCTCGCTCTCGCTCTCGCTCTCGCTGCGGAGATATTCCACTGAGTTTTTCGTAACCCGCCCGGTTGTTCAGTTCCATCGACTGCCGGCCAGGAGATTGGAAATCTGCTGACACGCGATCGGTCAGCTGCTGCGGCTGCTGCAGCTGCTGGCTGCTGTTCATTAGCTTTGTCCCGTACCCAAAGCTAACGCTTGCGGGATTAGAGTTGGAATTGGAAGTCGAATCACTTGCTCCCCCCTGCAATCTACCCTTGAGGCGATCGATCTCCATCTGCTTCACTCGGAGCATCTCCCGCGAAGACGCGAGGGCCTGCAGCTCGCTCTGCTCGGTTAACTTGGCCAAGAGAGATATCTCAGCGGCGTTGTTTACTTGACTTGCAGTTGATGAAGGCGAAGGAGGAGGGGGAGGAAGGGGAAAAGGAAGATATTCTTGGGCTGGGCCCGGGAAGGGTGGCATGATCTAAAAAAATTTAATGGCGGAATGCATTTTTGTTTTGCTGTGAGATAGTGGGGGGCAAGGAAATTTAACGAGAGGTCAATGAGAGGGAAAAAATAGGGGTCACAAAAAAATCTGTCTGAAGCCTGGAAATATTGAGAAGAAATTGATCGTGGATATCATTTATTTTCTACACTACCCATATTTATACATAAAAACCTTGGACACGCGCATGGCTGATACAGGAGACAGACCAGAACTTAATGAACAGGCTTTTCCAACTCTGCAGACTGCTCCTCACCCAACTGATAATTCTTGCTTAGACTCGGATCTTGATCTACCGGCTCCACCCATGAGCCTGGATTTCATGGACGAAGAAGTCACCACAAACACAACCACATCGCCAGCCTCAACTCCTACCTCAACAAAACTTACAGCAGCGGCAGCAACAACATCAGCAACATCATCAGCAACAGCCTCAGCAACAGCAACAGCAACAGCAACATCAACAGCAACAGCAACAGCAACAGCAACAGCCAAGGAGAAAAGAAAACCAGCAAACACTTCCGCCTCCCCTTCCGCATGGGCAGCCCCCCTAACTGAGTACATCGCCGGGCAGCCCCAGCAGTCTGTCCGCGGGGTTGACCTTTCCAAGTTCTACCGCCTGTTTGGCTGCCCCTCGGGCATGTTCAGCGCCATTTTTGCCCACTGCTCAGGCCTCAGGAAGGTGGGCGTGGGGGCGGAGATGATTGTCATGACGAAGGAGA
>BRYC01000469.1:0-18694 GCA_030267985.1 Parmales sp. scaly parma | reverse complement strand
ACCTTCTCCCCCTCCCCCTCCCCCCACGTTTCAAGAAGCTCAAAGCAAACCATCGTCGCAATAACGCACGTAAAACACGACGAGTACAACGGGTCGAAACCCACCTTACACCCCCGATATATGCTCTTACACGCATCCTGGTGACTAATCGCCCCGATCCGTAACCCGCAGGCAATGTACCCTGCGTCCTCGAAGCACTCCCTGCTCGTGATCAGCTCTGTTCGAAGCTCGTGAAGGCCGATAATTTCGTCGTCAGTTCCTTCGAGGTAGAGGATCTCGGACCAGACTGACCAGAGGAACCGCTTGGCGGCGAAGTTCTGGGTCATCATTACCATCTCGTTCGCGTCGAGGCATTTTTCGAGGGAGAGATCGATTTTTCCGACGTGGACTAGAGAGGTTACTTCGCCGGCGACGGCGAAAACCCAGCTGTTTATGTCCTGGCAGTTCCAGTAGTACTGTTTGTGTGTGTGTGAGGATTTGTGTGCGTGTGTACTATAAACAAACAACAAACCAGCCAGAACAAAGTACTCACCTCCTTCGAGCGGTCAAAGCAGTCAGCTGCGGCCCTAAAATCTTTCTTCGCGCCGTAGACGTAACCTGCGACAAAGTCGCAGTGGGACAGCACGCGGTCGTCTGCCACTCCGTGGCTGTGGCTAATGCTCGTAACCTTGTTGAGCGCGTACTCCGCGACCTTCCCCCAGTGCTGGCTCTGGGCAACGACGAGCAAGAGCCTAAGCGACTCGCAGAAAATATGCAGGTCCACCCTCCGTGCCACTTCGAAGAGCCCCAGCGCAGCGTAGATGTAGTCGATCTGAACGCCGTTCCGAAACTGGACCAGGAACACCTGCCAGAGGCACTGGTAGCAGATCCGGTCGGAGATTAGGCAGAACTCGTCGTGGTTCTTGTCGCCGAACTTTGTCCCGCCCATGCCCTTCCGGCCGCCAATGTTGCCGTCTTCGGCCGTGAGGCCGAAATCGCTCTCGTTACGAGATTCTGAATCCCACCTAGCGCGGCTCTGCAGCCGCAAGTAGTTGGTTAAAATCGATCTGTACTTGGCAAAGTTGCTCTTCGGGAATTTCATTTTGAGCAGTCGGAGCGCCTTGAGCGCTTCAGCCAAGCTCGAATCCAAATCGTCCTCCCCGTGCCGGGTGAAATACGCGGCGCTGAGCTGCTTCCGAACGTACGCCTCCTCCTGGTCGCTCGTCAAAAATCTCGAGTTTATCCCTTCGACGGTGTTGACTTTTTCCCTCAACACAAGAAAGGTGTTGAAGCAGTTGATCGCCGAGTGCTCGTCACAGCTCTTTATCGCCAGGTCCCCGGCCATCATCCAGTAGTGGCACGCGGAGCGCCAGTCCTCTGACTCGGTGAAGTGGTGGGCGATAACGGAGTAGTGTGATGTGATGGAGTCCGACTCGTCGGTTTCGAGAAATCTACCAATGTTGCGGTGGATAAGAGTTCGGGTGGAGACCAACGCGGACTCGTAGACCGCCTCTTGGACAAATTTGTGAGCGAACTGCAGCTCGACGTTCCTCTTTCCTTCCTCCTCCCCCACGACTCGCTCGATGATCCTCTTTCTCATGAGCTCCTGCAGATCTGTGTCCACGTTCACGAGAAGTTCCGGAGCCGGATGTACGGCCGTGATGATATTCATTTTGAACTCTCTGCCCACGACACTCGCCGTCTGCAGCAAAGACTGCTGACTGTTGTTCAAACCTCTCAACCGCGTGGCAATCACGGCTTGAACGGAGTCGGGAATTACCATGTCGTCGTCCTGTGGGTTGGGAGCAAAAGTGGGTTAGTCGCCTCGCACTCTTCTCGCACTCTTTCTGTCACACTTCTTGTCACACTTCTTGTGTCACACTTCTGTCACACTTCTGTCACACTTCTGTCACACTTCTGTCACACTTCTGTCACAACCCTCCCCCCGCTCGCTTCGCTCGCTCACCTCCTTCAGCTCGACGGTATCACCGCTGTAAACGAGCAGCCCGTTGTCAATCAATGAAGCAATCATCTCTTGGATGTAGAGCATGTTCCCTCCGGTCCTGGAGTCGATCGTTGCGCTCAATTTGTCACCGACACTTTCCACATCCAATAGTCTCGCAAGGTGCTTCTTCATACTTTTGGGGTTCAGAACTCCTAAAACTAGCCTGATCGCCTTGTTCCGCTCAAGGAAAATCTTGTACTCGTTCATGTTGCGGGAGCCACCAAGCTTCCTATTTGACCCCGACCCCCCCTTATTCTTCGGTAGGCCTCTTGAAGGGACCATGTTCTTCCCGACCAGAGAGTCTCTCCGGTGCTTTGAAACAGAGCTGGAAACAGACTTTGTCTCGTCATCATCTTCATCCTCAACCAAATGGGCCACAGTAACTCGCGCGTTGTGTGGTGGACTGTTGGCGGGGCTAATTAACTGAGTTGAGGATTAGTTATTGTTTAGAGTAATGGGCGTGGCGTGGCGTGGCGAGCGTGGCGTGGCGGGCGTGGCGTGGCGGGCGTGGCGTGGCGTGGCGGGCGTGGCTTGGCGGGCGTGGTTTCGGCTCACCTGATGTTCATCAAACCCAAACCTGCCGCTAAAGAGCCCCTTCGACCCTGTGCTGCCGCCATCGCCATCGGCGAAGAGGGGGGATTTTTGTAGCTCCTGTTCTTGCTGTCCGAGGTCGAAACCGATTTGGCGGAGGTAAAACTGCGACTGGAGCTCTTTATCACATTTTCCTCAGCGGTGAGTTCCTTGTCATTGAGCCGAATCGTAACGATGATGGAAACTTTCGGAAAGCTGCAGCAGTCGTTGATTAGCTTCCACGATAGGATGTCGCACCAGTGCGCATCCTCCACAACGAGGAGGAGCGCTTTTCCGGTGACCTGCGGAGAATTCTCAATAATTGTTTTAAAGAAGTGGCGGGTAATGGAGATTCGACCGTCGCCGGTCAAAATTTCGGTTGCAGGCGTTTCGGGGAAATCGAAGGGAAGGCAAGGGTTCACGAGGGGGTAGAATTTCTGAGCATCCTCTATTCCAACGAACATTTCCAATCGGTTTATAATGTTCTCCTTCATTAACCCCATTGCATTGTTCTCGTCATCATTGTGGAGGTATGTATGCTGGTCCGGATCGAAATTCTGCCCGACTAGCAGGTGCTGGAACACTCTGCGCCACACAAAGAACGGTGTTTGGGCATCAAACTCCCTCGCGGTGGTGAAGGCGACTTCCATGATCTTGTTCATGGAATGTTGTACATCCTCAATGAAAGTTTTGACAAGAGCGCTCTTCCCCATCCCTGGGGCCGCCTCTACGCAGAGGGGAGGGGTTGGTTGGCCTGTGCGGACGTTGTTCGCCAGAATCATTAGTTTCGTCAATTCCTTCTTCCTGCCGGCAAGCGGGACATTCTGCGAGAGCCGCGAGCGAATAGTTGAAATTTTGGTTTAGATATGATATATTGGCGAGCGAATATTCGTCGCTTGCTCACTCGCTCACTCACCTCCGTAGCAACGGCACTGGCGGCGGCCGCATCGGCTCTTGACTGGCTCCTCCCCAAGGTTCGTCTCCTCCCAACATTAATCCCTTGCGCCAAGTCCCTGAACTCCAACCTTGTAGGCTGAATGAAATGATGATGATGAGAATGAAATTACTGTTAGTTGTGAATACTTCATCACTCCTCACTGCGCTGCGCTCCGCTCCGCTGCGCTCACCTCCAACCGAACTAGCAGCATGATGCTACGTGTCTTCTCGTGCGTGGCCCCGATACTGCTGAACGTGTCGAACGCCTTCTTTGCTAGACCCAGCCTGCTCATCATTGGCAGCGTTCGGTCGTTCTCCGCCATGGCCAGCTCGGAAAGCGCCTCAACCATTGGGTTGCGACACGCCGTGGCCAAAGTTATGCTGTGGCGCCAATTGTTCGCGTCGCTCTCGAAGAAGCCAATGGAAATCTTCAGATTGAACTCCAATGCGAGGAGGTAGAAATATTGCTTCTTTTGGTTGCGGTATAGCTGAGCGTGCGTGGTGCAACAGGAATCGGCAGAATAGAATTTAGAACAAAAATCCGTTGTTGCGTTGTTGCACAAGTTCACTCACTCACTCACTCACCTTCTTTTTATTGTGCAGGACGTTAATCAGATGCCCACGGCAGAGGTAGAACCACGGCAGGCAAGCAGGGTATCTTTTTAATTCAGAAAATCTAATCACCACGCCACAAAGCTGCTTCAAGAAAGTGTGTTCGTTTGAAAACCCATTATTGGAATTGGAAGCTGGTGGGGGGCTCACAAAGCTTGAAAGATACTCCAAGTTTTCCGATTGTTCGTCCATCTGTGTGGTTTTCTTGGTGTCTTTTTCAGTCGTTTTCTCCTTAGTCTTGTCCTTTGTCCTCCTCCTGCTAACGGTCCCCTCCTCCAGATTCAAAGCTTCCAGCAGCAGCTTGAAGCTCAGGTACAGGCAAATGTGGTCGGTCCACACAATATTGCTGCTCATTCGCATTTTGCCAGACTGCGCCGAGCGAAGAAGGTGCGAAGGGGTTAGTAGTGGCTCGTATTCTCGTCTGAGTTGTGACTAGCTCGCTAAGCTTGCTGCTCGCTTCGCTCGCTGGCTCGTAACTCGTCTTCCAAAAGGCTCGCTCGCTTCGCTCGCTCACCTTTAAAGAATCCAAAAAGCTTCTCAACGTGATAACCGCAAGCGCCACGTTGTGTTGGTAGTACATGTAGTAGCACGCCAGCGAAACGTTAATTTTCTCTAGACGAGTGTTGCTGGTTTTTTCGCTCCTCGGTGGGACAGGCAGATCTTGTGAAGTTTTGTGACATTCCAAGATTTTCGGAAAGTCGCCCTCAAAAATTGCCAAAATTGCAATTGTCTCGAGTAGCGACATGGTGCAGTAGTAGTTGCCAAGGTTGTGGCTGAATTGCAGCGCTTCGGCGCACATTGTGGCGGCAATGGTCAAGTTGCCGATCTCCGCATTTGCGAACGCAACTTGACAGACCATCTCGGTCCAGTGTGAAATCTCGCCCGCTTCGAAGAAGTATGCGCAGGAGTCGGTGAGCTTGTCGGATCCCTGGTGGAAATGACCACCGGCACAGCTCATCTCGCCCTGCACGCTTGCGACCCATGCCCTGCAGATTTCGCTCTCGACGAGTTCGTCAGCAAAAGGAATTGCCCACTGAACCAAAAACTCCGCCCTTTTGAAATCGCCCATGCGGAGACAGCACCTGGCCGTGTTCAAAATTCCCACAACGAACTCTTCGCACAGGCCAGCTTTGACCCCCGTCCTCACTTGCATCATGCAATACTTCAATCTGTTGCTATTGCTGGTCTTGTCGTCAAAAGAGAGCTGATAGAACATTTCGGATTTCAGCTTGTGGTACACTTTCAATTGCTTGTACCTGGTGTTGTTGTCATCGTACGACATCAGATCGTCGTCTTCATCCTCCGACGAATCGTCGTCGTCGTCCTCGGGGGTGGGCGGCTCGAACAATTTCCACTGCAAGAACCGAAAATTCGTGGTTATCAAATTTGAGATGCCAAACTTGTCAGCTCGCGTGCTCGAAAGCCGGTGACACTTTTGCAGCGAGACCATGGTAGTGGCATCGTCGCGCGAGGCCATGGCAAGGCTGAACAAGATGTGCAGGTTCTCGTGCTTCAAGTCGAAGAACTGCGGTGCAAGCTCGCGGTCCTCGCCCAATAAAGCATTCACCTTTATGAGGTTGAGAAAGTTGCTCTTTTGAATTTGAACAGAGAGATTGGAGTTTGGGGTTAGTTGTGATATGGTGTGGTGTGGTGTGGTGTGGTGTGGTGCGGTGTGGTGTGGAGTGCTGTGCTGTGCTGTGCTGTGGTGTGCTGTGTTGTGTTGCCCCCCGCTCCGCTCCGCTCCGCTCACCTCGGTTTCCTTGTACGCTTGACTCCTAGTCGCCATCATGCCAGCCTTGATGAAATATTTCCTCGCCTCCCTGTACATGCCGCCTTGCAACGCGTGGTTGGCAATATTTGAGAAAGATGAATCGTTGACGAAGGATGTGGTTGTGTTGTACATCATGATTAGTTCGAGCGCAATGGCCCTTTCAAAGCTCTTGAGCTCGTCAAGCGTGAGCATATCAGAAATAACTTCGCTCATATATTTGTGGTTGATTCTCAAATTTCGCAGCTCGTTATTCGTGACGCTGGGTGGGGAAAGCACAATGCTACTCTTGAGCTTGTGAATTGGAACGCTGCGTTGCTTTACGACTCGAGGAAGATTTTTTTCCTGGCGCCGAACAGATTGTTTGTTATTTATAAAAATAATATTAGTCAAGCAAGTTGAGCGTAGCGAAGCAAAGTAAATAAACACGAAACTAACCTCCTCGCTCTGAATTGCCGCTGCGGCTTGTGACACTTCAAGATTAAGGTCTGATTGCAGCTTGGCGTTTCTGTGTGCCTTCATCTCCTTCGTCCCGCCGATGACCCCCAGATGCTGTAGTGCTTGATTGTTAATTTTCTCCACCTGGCGCTCCTCGTCAATTATATCGTCAATCGTAAAACCTTCCAAATTCGCCTCCCCCGTCAGCCTCGAATCTCTCGTCTTCTTCTCGGACTGACTAAATGTTCGTTCCTTGCTGAGCATAAACCCCGTTTTGCGCTCCTTGAGATCTTTCCGGTGGTTTTTGTTAAATATCAGATCAGTGTAGAACATGTTGTCCGCGTAGGCCAAAAATTCCGACTTGACCAGCCTCTTGATCACGTCATCAATGCTCACACCTTGAAAGTGAGGGACAAACTCCTCGTGAAATGTCTTGGCTCGGTGGAGAATCTTTTTGAGGAAATCTGGCTTGGAGAGCGTGTTTCCAGAAATCGCCACCAAGGCAAAGATGTAGAAAGAGGGCCTGTCCATTTTTTTGAACCGGGAGCGGAACACTTTCTTCAAAGTTGGGACGCCGTGGTCGCCGCGGATGTTGAAGAATTCCATTAGCGAGTTGATAATGCCCAGGGAGTTCTTGAGCCGAGCCTTGTTGATTGACTTGGGGATCAGCCCCTTCTGGTCAATGCTTATGAGTTGAACAATATTCGTTCCAGTGCCGACTTCATCTTCACTCAAAATGAACCCGTTGAAGTTCACTTGCGCCCGAATCGCGCTATTCGACAGCGGCGCAAACGGACTGTCGGTAGACTTCGACGCCCAGATGTATGTATTTTTCAGCTGTTTTACCTTCTTCCACGTGCAAATCGTGACTTGATCCCTGTCCATCAGTGGGCTCGGGTAGCTGTACTTCTTGTACACGAGCATGCTGTGGTCGTTCAACTGCGCCGGCGCCGAGCGAAGCGAGGCGCATGATAGGGCTAGTTTAGTAGTGGATGGTGTTACTGGCGAGCGATGCAACTAGCTTCGATCGCTCGCGGAGACGGAGACGGAGACGGAGACGGAGACGGAGACGGAGACGGAGACGGAGACGGAGACGGAGACGGAGACGGAGACGGAGACGGAGACGGAGACGGAGACGGAGACGGAGACGGAGACGGAGACGGAGACGGAATGAAACTCACCTGCTTGATGACGAAGTACTGCTTCGCGTATTTTTCGCACGTGTTGCTGTGTTTTCTCTCCCATAGCCGGAATACGTGGTTCTTGTCCGCCCAGGCGTTCTGGATGACGGTGAGCACCTCGAGGGGATTGACGTTCAGGATGGTGGACTCGGCCTTGCCGAGCTTGCTCCTGGAAATCGTCGAGGTGGAATCAACACTCGCAAACGTATCCACGCCGTTGTAGCACTGGAGTGGTCGCCAGCCAATTTCTGCATTGGATAGTTTCCCAATGCGATAAAAGTCTTTGAGGAAGGTATTCTCCTCGCTAGTGTACTCATCCTTAGATTGCATGAGGAGAGTGTTCAGCATAGAACGGGCGTCGGTACTAGTTTGGATGCGGCTCTTTGACTTCCGGATTGGGCTATTGTCGGGAGCGCTGTGATCTGCTAGAGCGGACATGTCTAGGGCCGAACTGCTATTGTACTGACTAATTCTTTGCTCTTTTCTTAGTTTTTCAACCTGCTTCAGTTTCTCAGCGATCCTAGTTATTTCCGTTTTTGGATTGAACACCGTGTTTGCAATTTTCCCAACGCCTTTCAAACCTCTATGGGGTGGGGTGGGGTGGGGTGGGGTGGGGTGGGGTGGGGTGGGGTGGGGTGGGGTGGGGTGGGGTGGGGTGGGGTTAGGATTAGGATTTTGATAATGCCACTCCACTCCACTCCACTCCACTCCACTCCACTCCACTCACCTAGTCAGTAGTATTTTGAACGCGGACAACTCATGCTGATGCGCTTTCACTTCAATTTTGCTATAAAGCTGTGCTTTCCTTCTCCCTTGACTCTCCTGCTCGGTAAAATTCTTGAGAATGCAGTTCTCGAAGTCCTCGCTAGCCTCCCTGAGGAGCTCAACTGCCAGGAACGGAAATCCGTTCGAGTACGTTTGGAGGGCGTCGTTGATTGATTTATCGGCCGCCTTCTTCTCGCCCAGCCAGGAGGCCACGAGGGAGCCGAGCTCGTCGCGGGCCAAGGCGCCCAGAACGTGCCTGGTTACCCTGTGGCCGTTTGCGGCAATGTCCGCGTATATCAATGACTGGTGCTGTTTTGGGGGTCGGGTCGTTGCCACTATCATGCACGAGGTTGTCCGCAGGGACAGCCACCGCAGTAGTGTCCAGCTCTGCATGTCCATCCAGTGCATGTCCTCGAGAATGAGAACGAAAGGTTGAAGGTAGTTGCTGATTAGGTTGTGCAGGAAGCTAGCAAAGAGCTGAAACTTGAGCGAGTTCTGTTTTTTTTGTCAGAATTTTATTTGTTGAGCACACTGAACAACACTCACCTTCTTGAACCTTCTCGCCGCCTTTTTGTTGTTGTCTGCCTCCTGCTGCTGGCTCGTCGCGGCTGCGGCTGCGGCTGCCGTATCCCTTGCAACTGATATGTGTGGGGGGGAGCCCTCGCCCTCACCCTCGCCCTCACCCTCATCTTTGAGCATTTCTTCACTGCGAGCGCTCATAACGGAGCGCATGGATCCATGCGCGCTGCTCATCACAGACGCGTGTGACGCTTCCCTCATGGGTGCGTTTGGCCTGTTAAACATGAAGTGAAACATTGGCGGGAGGATCTCGTTCAAGAACACCGCCTGGCCCTTCTCGCAGCCCGCCGGCAGCATCTTCTCTATGTGGCCCGGGGTGAGGTGGACCTTCTTGCTGATTCGGAAGATTACCTCCTCGACGACGACCTTCCAAACGTGCATCGGGCTGTTCACGCAATCCTCGGCCGCCGGAACGATTCCGATCTCCACGCCGGGCCCGAGCCTCTTTACCAGCGAAACGAACTCCTTGGCCAGGAACGACTTGCCGTAGCCGCTTCTGGACTCGAGGATAGTCAAGGAGGAAGCGTTTGTGAGTAGGAGATTCTCCAAGGAGGAAAATAGGTCGGCCAGCTCGGGGGACCGCCCGGCTAGCTTTGTCGATGTGAAGAGCCGTGTTATTGATCTAAAGAAGAGTTCTCGGGGGATGTGGTAGGGTGAAGTTGGTTCTTGGGTGAAAAAATCCACAAGGACGGAGGATGAAAGGGCGGAGGAGGGGGAGAGGGAGACGAGGATGTTGTTGTTTTCGTTGCTGGAGCTGCTGGGGCTGCAATTTATGCGCTTTCGGGCAGCGGAGAGAGAAGCCAGCACGCGACCATTCTCTCGGGCCGAAGACCCGGTAAGGATAACCGTACCACAGACTCCGGTTGTCCAGCCCAAGCTGTCCTCCGAGTTGTCCTCCTCCGAGTTGTCCTCCAAGTTGTCCTCTGAGTCGTTGTTATTATCATTGCCATTGGCATTGCCATGTGCATCCTCCTCATCCTCGTCAAACTCATTTACAACGCAACCCCTGACAACTCCCACTCCCCTGACCTCAATCTCCAACTTCCTGCAGAGGTACGCGACGTCTTTGATACTGATCCGGCTTTCCGTTCCGTCAACGAGACACTCCACGTGGAGCGCCTCCCGCCTCACGTACGCGTTGCAGATGACGCCGGACAGAGGGGAGAGGGTGAAAGAGAGGGAAGAGAGGATATCAGAGAAGAGGTTTAATGTTTGGGAGGCGTGCTTGGGTGATTTCTCCTTCTCTTTTCCCTTCTCTTTTCCCTTTTTGTTTCCGTTTCCTTTTCCTTTGACGCCCTCAACGTCAGTGGTGAACTCAAACCTGACGACGACCCCCTTCCCGAGGCTCTCCGCGGATTTCTCCAGGTGCTGCGCCAGCGAATTAGTAAATAAATGTTAGTTTAGGTTGTGGCTCGTATTCTCGTCTTCCACAAACCCCCCCGCTCCGCTCTCTCACCTCCCCCTCAACCCTGTCGGCCAGGACGCCCGCCGTCGCGTTTTCCTTGAACCACGCGTTGACGCGTCGGAGCTCGGAGGTTGTGAGAAAGCGACGGACGAAGGAGAGGGGCAATGCGATTCCCGGGTTCGTATCGTTGACGTTTGTTGTTGTTGCAATGATTGGAGTGTAGAATTCTGTCATGTCGAAGTAGTTGAAGTTCGTGGCGTGGGGTGTTGGCCGTGGGAAAGATGTTTTGTTCTCCTTCGAGGAATTGGAGAGGAAATTCATCAAGGCTGCCGTTGAAAGGGTCGGAAAAGAACTGCGCCGAGCGAAGCGAGGCGCATTTTCAATGAAGCGCGAGCCAAACGTTTGTCAGTCAAGTAGTGAATGTAGGAAGCCGTCAAAGTAATAATTTTGCACTCACTGCATCGCAGTATTCTCGTCTTCCGCAAAGCTCGCTCCTTTCGCTAGCTCACCTTGTTCTTGACGCTGTCGACGCTGGCGACGCTGGGTCCTCACCGTCAGCCAATTCCACCCCCTGAACACTCTCATCTACCGCCTACGCCGAGCGAGCAAGAGTGGGTTAGGAGTGGGTTAGGAATGGGTTAGGAATATTGTTATTCGCTTCGACAGAATGAAACTCACCTCCCCCATTGCTAACAAGCAACCACCTCCTACCCCCGTAACCATGAAACTAACCACCCCAACGCTCGCCCCTGCACCCTTCACCCCCTCCTCCCCAAAATCTTTTCCCATTGAGCAAACGTATGCCAGGAAAGCCATGAAGTGCCGGAGCGTGTCGGACATGTTCCGGCTCGTGTGGGAATTGTTGTTTGAGGCAGTTCCGCCGCCCGACTGCCGGGTGGGGAGCTCACCGACGAGGAAGATTAGCGTTATTACCGATTTCTGCTGCTTTTGCAAATTCTTCTGGTGCAGCTGCTGCTGCTGCTGTTGCTCCTCCTCTTCCTCCTCCTCCTCTTGAGCTGAGTAGGGGGAAATAGAAATGATCTCAGCACCAAAGTCGTTGACGCTGTGCCGAAATTGTTTGAGCAAGTTTGGCAGCGTTTGGGGAGAAGGGTGGAGGATGAGCAGGCTCAGCGTGATACACTCGCGCTGGAAGTTGCTGTACCAATTTGAGAGTGCCAGTGACGACGAAGAAATTGGTGCGCCCCCGACGTCGGTGTCAGTTTCGAGGGCAGCGTTGTTGTTGTTGTTCTTGTTGTTGTTGTCGTTGTCGCGTGTATTTGTGTTGGAGCTGTGCTGCTCTTTTATCGTTCGAGCTCGTTGTTCACTAGGGGAGGTTGGTTTTTCTAATTTTTTATCAGCTGAACTGGCAATGAATTTCCTTTTTTGGTGCGTGTTGGTGAACGCGAACGAATGAATCGAATTCTGGGGAAGTATTTTGTTGCTGGTGCTGCGCCGAGCGAAGTGAGGCGCATTGAGTGGAATAACGTTAGTTTAGTAGTGGCTCGTATTCTCGTCTTCATCAAGGCTCGCTCGCTTCGCTCGCTCACCTGTTGCTGTTGATGTTGTCGCTATGACTCTCACTTTCACTCTCACTTTCACTCTCACTTTCACTGACGTCGTCTTTTTCAGCTGCTTGAAACTTGACGAGTGATGTGTGGCGACCGTTGTTTTTGCTCAGTTGCTTTGGCAAGTACAAGTTGTTTTTTGCCCTTTCATTCGATTGAGACCTGGATCTGGATCTGTACCGGAAATTGCGGGAGTTCCTGACGCTCCCATCCTTGCTGAGTTGCTGTTCCTTTCCTGAACTGCGCTTGTCCTTTGCTTCGTTCACGCCACTACCAAAGCATAATATTTGTTAATCGCCAGCCAAGCTGTTTTTTTTTAGGCTTCCTCGCTCGCTCGGTCACTCACCTGTTATGTTCGAGAGACAGGCTCGAATGCGCGCTGGTGTACTCGGCCTCCTTCTCCTCGGCGATCTGGAACCTCGCGTACATTAACGCGTAGTCCAGGAGCATCGCGGAGTGAACGCTAGCGAAGTTGTCGTAGATTGCCGAGGGAGACAGGAAGGAGTCTTTTCCCTCCCCGCTTTCCTTCGCGATGACCAGTATGCTGCCCCTGGACTTCAAACCCTTTAAGACAAAGTAGTCAGTTTTTCCAGTCTTGCCCTTGAGCCGCACTGTCCCCTTCGCCTCGAAATTCAGGTCGCTGCTTGCGAGGTCGTTCGTCGACTTGTCGCTGTAGATGTTAGGTGGCGAATCACTTGATCCTGTTGAGTCGGCCTCGGCGAGGGACATGAGCCGAGCGGAGAGGTTAATTGAGTCGCCTATCCAGGCCATCTCGCAACGTCGCCTGTCGCCAACCGGACCATAGAAGACCTTGCCAGTAGTGAGACCGATGTTGCACGATATTGAGAGTGCGCTGAGTTTCGAGCTTATCATTAAAACGCAGCGAGAGGCAGACATTGCAGTCGACTCTAGCTCACTGAAGATCAATATCGCAACCAGCCCCTTGTCGTCTTCAACGAACTGGGTGAAAGTTTGATGAAATAGGGTGCGAAGTTTTAGGTTAGCTAATGCGGGGGGAGGGAAGGGAATTCGAATTGAAGTGAGCGGCTTACCTGCCGCAACGTTCCGCCAAACTGCCTTAGGCTGGTATAGGTTGCGCTGAACGCGGCCTGGAGCTGCACCGAGCGAAGCGAGGCGCATTTTTAATGGATCAGGGGGGAGGCGAGCGAGTCAAAGAATTGAAAATAATGTTAGCCATTGAAGCGAAAAAAACTCAAAAAAGGGCGAATCGCTGGATCGACCGTAACTCCAGTGTATGGAGATTTTAGATGCTCAGATTTTAATAAGACGGCAGGTTCGGCCAGGCGCATCTTTTTGCGCGAGAAGGTTGTTCAGGGACAGTCTAGATCAGAGTTTTCTGCACGCCAATGAGACTCAAAAAAAAATTTAAAAAGGCGAATCCCTGAATCGGCCGTAACTCCATCGTATGGAGGTTTTAGACGCCCAGATTTGATCACGGCGGCGGGTTCGGCCAGGCGCATCTTTTTGCGCAAAGCGATTGTTCAGGGACGATCCAGATCAGAGGCATGGCACCGCCAAAAAATATTTCTCGTCTTCCTCAAAGCTCGCTCGCTTCGCTCGCTCACCTCGTCCAACGTTTGCTGGTCGTTCACCCTCTGGCGGATCTTATCGCTCGTGAGTGAAATGAAACACGTGGTGACGACCGAATGGGCCGAAGTCCGAGAGCGGAGTTTAGATTTTGAAGGTTCTAGCCGCGACCAAGCACCTGTTACGCCCTTGATCTTCACCAAACTGAAGTTCTCGATCATTGACGCGAACGTTGGCTACGGGGGGAGAGGGGAGTTACGGGGGGGTGTGATGTTAGTTGTAGTTGAGGATAGGCAGGTTTTGGAGAAATGGCAGTCGCTCACCTGATGGGAGAGCAGCAGCTTTGTGATGTTACGGTGCTTCACGGTGGATTTATAGAGGGGCTGGGACAGGTCCGGGAGTTGGGAAGTTGGGGAGGGGGACGAAGAGGAGTTGGTTGGGGAAGTTCTCGGCAGCTTGAGGGAAATTAAGACGGAGAAGGGGGAGGGGGGTGCAGTTGCTTTCACTAAAACGGTTGCGGAGATTTTTGCCAAAAACTCTTCGCTCAACAAAATGTCCCCAGTTCGTACATAATTCGACGCAGAACTAATTTGATCGAGAGCCGCCCCCGTGGGCAAGAACTCGTAGTGATTGAGCGTGTCGCTGAGCGACCAAATAGAATTGGTTAGTTGAACTGAGGAAATGTATATAAGAGGATTTCTTCGCGCTCACCTCCCAATGTAGTAACCAGTAATCTTTCCGAAGGACAGCATCAACTTGAGGTCAAGAATAACACCTTCGGCAGCCTTATACCCCATCAGTTTCTCCTTCAGCTCCAGACCAGCCATCATCGCATTGGTGCAAACGTTCAAAGGGGTGTCGTTGCTACCAGTCTCGAAAATGCAAAGGAGCGCGTCGCCGCAAAATTTCAAAACGTCGCCGCCCCAAGAGTAAATTGTAGTCATTGCTTTCTGGAAGTAATTGTCAAGACTGATGGAAACTTTCTCCGTCCCTCCCGTTCCCTCCTGCCCTAGCCTCTGGGCCAATGCCGTGTACCCGCTGATGTCCATGAACATCACTGTGTGTGTGTGTGTGTGTGTGTGTGTGTGTGTGTGTGTGTGTGTGTGTGTGTGTGTGTGTGTGTGTGTGTGTGTGAGTGTTTATAAGAAATTAAAAACTCGAAAAAAACAAAAAAAGGCGATTCACTGAATCACCCTCCCAACTCAAACGCATAACGTTTTTAGACGCTCAAAATTGGACAGAGTGGCGGGTTCGACAAAGCGCATCTTTTTTGCGAGGGGTTTGTTCAGGGACGGTCCAAACTAGCTGTGACTAGCTCGCTTCGCTACGCTTTGGCTCACCAACGGAATTAGGGTGGCTGCGAGGGGGTTAATAACGTTAGTTTTGTTTTGATAGTATAGTGTAGTGTAGTGTAGTGTAGTGTAGTGTAGTGTAGTGTAGTGTGTAGTGTAGTGTAGTGTAGTGTAGTGTAGTGTAGTGTAGTGTAGTGTAGTGTAGTGTAGTGTAGTGTAGTGTAGTGGAGACTGAGTGGGGACTGAGTGGAACTACTCACACGGTAAAGTGCGGCTTTTTCTTGAAGCCGCCGTTGATAATGTGTTCTATGACCATGTTGGGTTGGAAGATTAGCAGCATCTCGGTCAAACCCACAGTATAGTTCTTCGTTGCGAGAGCTGCGGAGGGCACCAAGGCGCGGCTCTCTCTTAGGGACGCGTGAAGCCGGGCGACCTCTTCGTTCAAGAACTTAATGTCGCGACCGCTGTGTATCATCAGCGAGGTATACGAAGCCTCCAAATCCTTGTTGGCCAGTTCAAGCTCAATGAGATCAACGTTTTCGTCCAGCCCCATTCTTCCTGAACGGTGCGATCGACTCGAACGTGCTGATTGGTGGCCGGATCGGGACGAATAGTGATGCCCGGATCGGGAGGAAATTGCAGTAAATTTGGACCGCTGGGAGTCAAAACTGTTATTGTGGCTGGCCATAGCTCGACGAGGCACGCCGCTTGATGAGAGTTGAGGGGAATAGTTGTTGTTGTTGTTGTTGTTGTTGTTGTTTTGCTCAATATTACCCTGGTCGTGCTGGTCACGGACATGATGGTCATGGTCGTGTTCGCCTTTGCCATTGTCGAAAGAAACAGGGGAATGGGGGTGATTCTGGTCGTGTAGATCTAATACTGAAGAAGTCAGGGAGGGGAGCTGGGAGCTGGTGGCTGGTTCATTCTCTGCGGCTTCCGCTGGGTCAGCTGGAAGCTGGCCGGGGAGATCCATTTGAGGAGAGTTGTATCAGTTTCAGTTTCAGTTTCCGGGGGGCACAGGAAATGGTGAAAATTTGGCTGGAGATTTATGAAGGCTTGTTAGGTGGTGTGTATAAGGTGAGGCTCGCGTAATGATTGATTGTGCCCTTATTTGAATATCTTTTCGATACCGAACTGATCTTGAACTCTGTAAATAAAACTTAAATTAATAAGTTTAACTCCTCCCTGACTTCGTCTGGTCTATATAATCCCCCACCCGTATAACAAATAAAACACCAAAAGCAGGACGCTCTTTAAAAGTTGGAAATTTACCATTCATTATACTTCGAACAAAAAAATTGCTTGATATCATGTCTACGGTGCAACGGGAGCATTTGGGGGGCTAATGAATCCTGTTCGATTCAAACTCAAGGTCTATGGAAAACAATCAGCCACAGCGAATTCTGTAAAGCTCATCCTCAACTTTTTCCGCCGCTCCGTCGATTCGCATCAGCTCTCGACCCTTCTCCTTCCACACTCGTCTCACACCCCTCCTGAACAACCACGCTGACTTGCAGATGCCCACCAAGTTTTGGTCCTTCTTCTCATGAGCCCACTTGTGAATTTGTCTAATCAAGGCTCCACTCCCCTTGAAGTTACCTTGGTGAATCTGATCGTAAGCTACATTGATACACGTTCTGTAATACTCGCCCTCGTTGCCGAGCTCAAGCGCAATGATGCCAGCGCTGCGCGCTATCGACTCAGCCATGCCCAGATAGCGGCACATGAAAGCACCGCCCCCAATGGTTGAAAGGAGGGCAATTTTAGTGTGCTTTGTCACCGTCTGCCTGTTGAGGGTTTTGAAGAGGAGGTTCTGGGACAGGTTCGGGGAGAGGGGGGAGCTGGGGAGAGGAGGTAGGAGGAGAATGAGAGTGGTTGCCGAGGAGGAGGGAGTGAGGGAGCTATTGATAAAACTGATTTGCTTCGTTCCTTTGACATCGTTGATGTTGAAGGTAAAGCCAACGTTGGAGGAGTTGGAGGCTGAGAGGTAATCCCCAAAGCGCTTGAAACTACCAATGCGGATTTTAAACATTGTTGTATTGTTGAAGGCCAAACACCTTTGCTCTTGCGAGAGGTTCCTTGGTATTATCATTGTGAAACTCATCAAACGAAAGGAAATGGATGAGAGGGAGGAGGTGTGATAATGGAGGGAGGGAGATATAACAGTAGCGTATTTTAGTGGTTCAAGAAATCAGAAAAAGAAGTGGCACAATTTACAAAGTGTCTTGATCTCATGAGCTCCGGTAAACACACCTCCTGCTTCTGTTAGGAGAACGTTTACAAAATTCTTCATGAGCTCGGGTAAACGAATCTATACCTCCTGCTTCTGTGAGGAGAACGTTTACAAAATTCTTGAGCCTGCTGTCGAAAATGATGCTGAGGAGTATGCAGTTTTCGTTTCAAACAATCTCAAGGAGTGTCCTCTCGCCGCCCAGCGTTCTGGCAGTGCTCCAGTCCATCTTGTAGTGTGGGATTACCACGTCTTCCATCTTTATAGACGAAACAACTCATTCTTTATCACCGACTATGACTCCACCCTCTTCCCTTCCTCCCTTAACCAAAACAACTACCAGCTTCCGGTGGCCCAGTACATATCAAAAACTTTCAGATTTCAACATCCCCAGCACCCCACACAATTCCGAGTCGTTCCCAAAGCTAAGTTTCTCGCGCACTTCTCATCAGATCGTAGCCACATGCTCGTAAGCGGCAGTTCCACCGAGTACCAAATGCCAATCCCCCCATACGCGCCACTGGGCGCTAGCGGATCATCATCGAACTTGATGTCATCTTATGTCTGCATGGATGACGAAAATAATGGCGATGAAACATTTGGAGAAATTCTCTCCCTTGCTCGGTTCACAGAGAGATTCACACACTAGAGCACACTAGAATACATTAGCAATAGAAAAGAACAATTTTTGACACACATATTCTATATTATAAAAATCCGCTATTCTCTTAGGAAATCAATCCATAATCCCCTTCCCGGTCTCCATCGCCAGCATTTCCTGCTTCAGCGCCTCTGAATTCATAAAATCCCAGCTATCGAATATTTTTTGGTCCTGAGCCGTGGGCTCCTTATACCAGTTCAGTCCTTTCCTCTGGTCCCTTAGGTCGAAGGTCGCCATCATGTGTTCGTAGTCGGTGTACTTGGGCTTGCAGCCCTTTTCGTAAATCCGCTTCAGTGCCTTGCTCCTCGGTGTCTGCCAGACCCAAGTTGGTATTTCGTATTTCTCCGCAATGATGTGGTCCCAGTTGATTGCCTCCAGCGAGCACAGCGGCTGTTGGTCCAAGTTCCCGAAATTCCGCTCCTCGTTCTCCTCCTGCGCCGAGCAAAACGAATGAAGCGAGTCAACAGAATTGAGTGGGTTAGTTTGTAGAGGATGAAGCCGTCTGTAGCCATTTCGCGGGATTCATCGCGAGTATTCTCGTCTTCATCAAGGCTCGCTCGCTTCGCTCACTCACCTCCTTCTCGCGTATGAACCAGTTGTGGTTCTGAATCTCCGCCCAGCCTCCATTTCTCCCGAGTCTGTTGAATTGAGTTGAGTTGAAATATATATATATAAGTTAGCTTAAGTACTACTGAGGGTGCTTTGCGCTTCTTTCGCCCGCCGCTCACCGTTTTTCGGGGTCGATTGTCACCAACCCCTTGATGATCCCGCACACGCTCGAGCTCAGATTCTTGGGGTAATTGATCCTTTGCAACAGCGTTGCGAAGCCGCTCGGTCGCCTAATGTTGCCCGCCTTGTCCTTGGGGAACTGGCGAACCAAGCGAGCCAAACGAATTGAGTGGGTTAGTTTAGTTTAGTTTAAATTAGTTTAGTAGTGGATGTAGCCGTCTGCAGCCATTTCGCGAGATCCATCGTGAGTATGCTCGTTTTCCTCAAGGCTTGCGAGCGAAGCGAGCTGTGAGCGAAGCGAGCTGTGAGCGAAGCGAGCTGTGAGCGAAGCGAGCTGTGAGCGAAGCGAGCCAGCAACACCACACTAGTTGTGACTAGCTCGTTTCGCTTGCTGCTCGCTTCGCTCGTATGCTCGTCTTCCTCAAGGCTTG
>BRYC01000465.1:0-40120 GCA_030267985.1 Parmales sp. scaly parma | reverse complement strand
GGGAAATTTTAAATTCCACACCTCAAAAATTGTCTTCCTCAAGGCTCGCTCGCTTCGCTTACTCGCTCAACTAACATTATTTTGTTTGTGCTCGGCGTGATGCAGCCCACGCGGGACAAGGCGACGGACGGGCTGTTTGGCAGGTCCAATGAGCCGGTGTGGATCCGGCAGCCCCGGCAGCAGCGGTACGGCTGGGACGGCTGCGTCAAAGACGATAAGCACTTGTGGCTGAGCCCAACGTCCAGGAGCGACCACACGGGCATCTTCGTAGAGGAGTATGGGACGTTGCTGTTCTTCGGCGGGGTCGGGTACGTCGACGAGACCAAGTCGGCGACCTTGAGCGAGACTCACGACACAAAGGTGCTCGACGATTTCTGGCAGTTCAACATCAACGTCTGCAACAACAACTGCAGCATGAACGGGGTGTGCAGTTACGGAGACTGCATTTGCGATCCTGGCTTTTACGGCATTGATTGCAGCAACAGCACCTGCCCAGGTGATTATTGTTTTTACGACGAGTTTACGAACGAGCAGGTGAGTGAGTGGCGGGGGGGACGGGCGAGCGCAGCGAGTGAGCGAGGGAGCTGCGTCAATCAGCCGAGCGCAGCGGAAAGCTGAGCTCAGCGGAGAAGGGGGTTTCGGGGGTCTCCCCCGACACACAAAAAATTCTAAGTATTTCCCACACCTCAAAACCACAACTAACAACCAACCACAACATCACAGATCTGCTCGCACTGCTGCTTCTCCGGGCACGAACACACGGACAAGGATTTCTACCTGGCAGAAATCCCCAAAAAGTCCTGCACAGGCGATAACACCGACATGTCCAGCAGCCACGGAATTTGCGACGGGTACGGAACGTGCCAGTGCGAGCCACCCTTCATTGGAGAAGATTGCTCAATCAAAGATTGCAAGTACGACTGCAGCTACAACGGGTACTGCAGCGTGGAGTTCCCGGTTAGTCGGTGCATGTGCAATCCCGGTTACTTCGGGGAGTACTGCCAGTATCGGGAATGTCTGAATAACTGCAGCTTCCCCAACGGACTGTGCGACTACACAACGGGAGACTGCGCGTGTCGGCAGCTCTACAACCCCTATAACAATTTAGAATCGTACGCGGACTGGAGCGGGATTGATTGCAGCTTCTTGCTCGCATTTTGTGGGGGGTGGAGGATGGAAATCGTTTGGGGGGGGGTGGTGGGGTTGTTGGGAGTGGTGAGCTTTTTGATCCTGCAATAGATAAAATAGATGGGTGGGGGGGGGTGGGGTGGGAAGGGTGGGAGGAAAGAAGGGAGGAAAGAAGGGAGGAAAAGAGTTTGTTTTCAAGGATGCTTAAACTTTTTTTACAGGTGCAACCAGGAGAACGGCTCAGGCGACGGGCCAACGAGCGAGAAGTGCTGGGGTTCCTGAAAATCCTACTTTGGAAAAGAAATTGTTATATTCTTTCTCTTGCAAAATTTTCAAAATTTTTACTCTGGTGGCCATCATTGTGAAATCAAAACTGAGGATGGGAAATAAGCTCCTCCTCCTCATCGTCATCCTCGTGTTCATCATCTTCGGTATCTTCATCATTTTTATTCTTCTCGTCTTCCTCAGAACTCGAATCTGTGTCAGAGTCGTCGTCTTCCTCGTCTGATGAAAAATTGAATCCGAGTGTGCTCGACTGCTGAATGATACTTCTCCTGTTATCTTCTAGGTTGTTGTTGTTGTTGTTGTTGTTGTTGTTGTTTTTGTTGTTGTTGCTAGGATCCACAATGGTCGTCGTTTGCTGCTGCATTTGCTGCTGCTGCATTGGCTGCTGCTGCTTCTTATTCGTAGAAGATTTGCGCCATCCCCACTTTTTTCTTGGCGACTTTTTTTCTGGTGTTGTTGTTGTTATCGGTGCTTCTTCTTTCTGCTCTTCCTCGCCTCCTCTTCCCTTCCCCTCTTCCTCTTCAAACCCCCCTCCCCCCCCCCCCCCCCCCTCCCCGTCACCTCCCGCTCTTTCCCTTTTCTCCAATATTTTTTTTTCCACCTCCCACTCCTCCTCGCCCTTTCCCCAGCTCTCCGGCTCCTCTCCAGTTCCTCGATACTCTGGCCACCAGCACTTTGGCCATAACAGCTTGAACTTCATTACCCTTGGCCAAACGAATTTCTTAGCCACAACGTCCTTGACGATCTTGACGATGGCCCGCTCCACGATAGGCGCGTTCCGCAAATACGCGCTGTTTCCGATTGAGCTCTTGACGTTGAACTTCATGTGCGGATTGGAAAGGAAACAACTGAAGCTCTTCCCTTTCCTGACCCCCAGCCTCAGCTTGCCGGTGAGTTCGTCTAGCTTGAGGGTGACCTTGACCGGTATGCAGGTTCCGCGTTCTCTTGGAAAATTGAGCCAAATGCTCGTGTTGACCGTAAACTCTGCGTGTGTGTGGGTAAGAAAGAGCGTGTTCTTCTCTTCTTCAACAAAGCTTGCTCGCCCGCCCGCTCACTCACCTATACCACCCAAGTCCTCTTCCCCACGCCCGGCCCTGTAAACCACGTCCATGTCGACAGCCGCGTCATTCTCCAGATCGAAGCCGTGTAGCACGTTAGGGAGAACCCACTTGGCGTTCTTTATGATTGGCGGAACGTCGCCGAGCTTCAACCCGCTGACCATGAATTCAGATATGTACTGCGCCGAGCGAGAAATGTTAGCCTGTGCGCACTGCTCGTTTTCGCCGCTCGCTCTCACCTTTGGCCTCTTAGCTTTGTTCAGCTTCGTCGAAATTAGTCTGCTGTAGTCGTTCAAAAATTTGTGGGACCGAGACGCGTCGCGGTAGATGCGGCCGACGAACGCGTTGAACCAGACGGCTGATTCCTGCTTAATTCCCTTGGAAAGCTTGTTGAGCTCGTCAAGCTTGGTGATGGTGTTTTTTTCAATTTAGACGGTTGGATGGCCGCAAGGGCGGCAACGCTGGGCCAAAGCGAAGCGAGGCGCATTTTTAACGAAGCACGAGAGCAAGAGTGGTTTAGGAGTGGGTTGGTCGTCGCCTCACATTCTTTCTGACACAAGGCTCACCTCTCGTTTTTCATGTTGATGCCACCGTCTTCGTTGTTTTTGTCAGCCTGGTCCATTTCGTGCTCTGCCACAGTGATCAAGCTCTCAAAGCAGCCTTCACCGCCAACTTCCAGCTCGCTCTTGAGGCGCTTCAAGCTCTCCAGTTCCCTAACCTGCGCCGAGCGAAGCGAGATTGTGCGCATTTTTAATGAAGCACGAGCGAACCAAACCAAGCGAGCCAAACGAATTGAGTGGAATAGTGTTAGTTCAGTAGTGGATGTAGCCATTATGTCTGTTGCCATTTCGCGAGATTCATCGCGAGATTCTAGCTTTCCTCATAGCTCGCTCGCTTCGCTCGCTCACCTTCCCCTCAATGAACTCGCTGACGATCTTTAAAATAATTTCGAATTCTCGCTGACGCCGAGATGATGACATTACGCCCAAGTCCCTGGAAAAGTTTGGAATTTGAAGGTGGTACGCTTCCGTCGAAGCCTTGAGCGCGTCGTGCGCGCGCTCAACTTCGCCCTCACACTCCTGCAGCTTTCTGAATAGTTTTTTTGAAATGTCCGTAGCTGCGAGCGGAGCGCCGAGCGGAGCGCCGAGCGGAGCGCCGAGCGGAGCGCCGAGCGAAGCGAGACGCATTTATAATGAAGACGAGAATTAATAATGACTTTAGTGTCGAGCAGGCAAAAAAAGGCGAATCACGGAATCGACCGTAACTCCAACGTATGGAGTAGAAGCTGAAAATTGGACACGGTGGCTGGTTCGGCCAGGCGCATCTTTTTGCGCGAGGGGGTTGTTCAGGGACGGTCCAGATCAGAGGCATGTGCACGACAATGTGAAAACTAAAAAAAGGCAAAAAAAGGCGAATCACTAAAACGACCACAACTCCAACACACAATGTCTTTAGACACTCAGAATTGGACACGGTGGCTGGTTCGGCCAGGCGCATATTTTTGTGCGAGGGGGTTGTTCATAGAACACCGCCAAAACACAGGATCGCATCTTCCACAAGCTCGCTTCGCTCGCTGCTTCTGCTCACCTTGCTTCTCGTCTTTTTGGTTGGTCCGCTTCAAAAATGAGGAAGATGATTTCGCCGTGGAGGAGCTGCCTTCGACAACCACCGAGGAGAGGAGCTGCTGAACCTTCAAGACGGCCTTTTCCTTTTCCTTTGCGGCGGCTTCGACTCGAAGCGTGCACTCGTCCTTCTTCTTTGTCAGTTGGTTGGCATGCTGCAATATTGCATCTTGCAAATACTGCTGCTCGGTGATTAGCGCCCTGAGGGAAGGCGCGGTTTGAGATATTGTGTTCGAGAGGGTCGACGTTGAGGTGGATAGCGCCGTGAGCGTGTTGGAGAACGCTGCCCAGTGGGCATGATCATTATCGTGATCGTGATATTCGTCAGCATCTAATTTGGTGTCGTCCTCCTCGTCCTCCTCTTTCTCAGTCGCAAGGGCTTTCGCCGCCTGGCTCAGCTTCTTCAAGGTCAGGGCGTGGGTGGACTGGGAGCGGGAAAACTCGTTCAGGAAGATTAGGTGGGAGGGGGCAGTTTTCGATGACCAGGTTTTTGCGGATCGGATGTTGACGTGGAAGGAGGAGATTGAGCTTGCGAGGTCATTGTGTGGTAAGGGGGGGGGTGAGGGGGATGGGGGGCGTTGTGTTTGAGGCTGTGATGGGGGGATTGCGTCTATCTCCGATGATCCTTCTCGGCCAAAAAGCTCCTCGTGGAGAGCCTCCGGATCACGATAGGTGTTGTGGTTGATCGGTTTGTAAGGGGTGAACGTATTATTGAGCTCGCACTCAGATTTTGTTTGAAAAGTCTTGTTTCTGCGAATTTTGTTCTCAATCTCGGTGTTAAGAAATTGCATCTGCTCGTACCGTTCCTCCTCGGTTGGCCACTTCACCATGAACAGAAGAAGAATGACCAGGAAGAAACAAAATCCAGAAAGAAAGCCAGAGATCCAGGCAACAGAGTCGTAGATTTTTGGAACGATGAACGTGAGGAGCTCCATAGTGATAATATATAGTGGGGAATGGAGTTGGGTGTCGCGAAAAAATGATTTTTATTTTTTTTTTAAGAAGAAAATATCTTTAGTGTGTGTTCTTAATAAACAGTGCTACACACAGACAACAGGCAACACAACGCACTTCAAGTAAAAAAGTAAAAAATTTGATTCTCTTGGGGTTATGGGCTGCGCCCCTTCAAGCCAAACCGATGTAAAAATTGCAACTACAGTTGCAGTTGCTGCACCAATCCCCAAAGAAGAAGAAGAAGATCCAAAAACGCCAGGACGACGAGGAACAATGGAAATAGCTCGAGCAATGGTCCACGACGCCAACGGCTCCGAGGACATACATAAACTCCACCAGGAACACACTCCAATGGCTGGCTCTTTCATATTAGATGCTAAGAAGGGGGCGGAAAACAACTTGGCCGAGCTTGCCAAAATTCAAGAGAAATTAAAACGTCAAACAAGCTTTGCCTCGTAACACTTAAACCGTACTGCCTCGCAACCGAGATGCCTATTTATTTTCCGTGTTCCTAATTAACTACTCTCGGCCCTCAACAACAGTCTCGTACGCCCACGTCAACCACGGCATCAACTTCTCAACGTCCTCCTTCTCGACGGTAGACCCGCACCAGATCCTAATGCTCGGGGGCGCATCCCTGTACCCTCCAATATCGAGCGCAGCCCCCTTCTCCTCAAGGAGGCTGCAGAAGGTCTTGATCTCCTTCGCCGTGAGGTCAAGAGTCAAGCACACGCTCGTGGAGCTCCTGATATCTTCCTCCTTGGCCAAGAAATCGATCCAGGGGTTGGAGGAGACGAAGGAGGTTAGCACGGAGAGGTTCGCCTCGGAGCGGGAGATTAGCCCGGGGACTCCGCCGACGGAGTCGGCCCAGGATAATGCGGCGATGTAGTCCTCTACGGCAAGCATCGAGGGGGTGTTGATCGTTGCGCCGGTGAAGATCGCCTGTGTTGTTGTTGTGTTGTTGTTGTGTTGTTGTTGTGTTGTTGTTGTGTTGTTGTTGTGTTGTTGTTGTGTTGTTGTGTTGTTGTTGTGTTGTTGTTGTGTTGTTGTTGTTGTGTTGTTGTTGTTGAGTGTGTTGGGTTAAGTGATGATTGTTGATTGTTGATTGCTGATATTGTTGCACCCACTCACCACCCACTCACCTCATCCAACTTCCCCTTCTTCAACAACCTGAATATCTTCGGAAGCGGCCTCCCGGGCACAGCCCCCAGCTCCTCAAGCCTCTCCACCGCCCTCGGACTAAGTATCAAGACCCCGTGCCCCCCCTCCCCCCCCAAAACCTTCTGCCAAGAGTAGGTCGTTACGTCGAGCTTATCCCAGTCCATCTCCATCGCGAACGCGGCTGAGGTCGCGTCGCAGAATGTGAGGCCCTTGCGGGTTGAGGAGGGCTTTAGCCACCCCAAGGGGTCTGATTTGGGGAGGCGAACGCCGGAGGTTGTGCCGTTGAAGGTGAAGAGGGTGTCGGCATCTCCACCACGAGTCTTACTCAGGTCAGGGAGCTTGCCGTACTCGGCCGAGTGTTCCTTGAGGTGTGTGTGTTAGTTGTAGTTGTAGTTGTAGCAGCAGTGTAGTTGTAGCAGCAGTGTAGTTGTAGCAGCAGTGTAGTTGTAGCAGCAGTGTAGTTGTAGCAGCAGTGTAGTTGTAGCAGCAGTGTAGTTGTAGCAGCAGTGTAGTTGTAGCAGCAGTGTAGTGGCAGAGGCAGTGGCAGTAATACAATAATACATTGTTTATCTATCTCACCTCAACATCAGCCCCCCCCTTCCCCAGCTGAAGATGAGAATCCACATCCCCCCACCACCCCTTCCCAAAACTCTCCCAGTGCAGCACGTCAACCTCCTTCACCCCCTCAGGGTGTCCCAAGAAATTCCACATTGCCATCTCATATGCTCCAGTATCGCTAGCAGGGACAATTCCCAACCGGAACCCTTCCGGGAGGTTCAGCAGCCGCTTCGACTCGTCGATCGCGTGCTTCAACGTGGCCTTGCCCACCGAGGAGCGGTGGGACCGCCCGAAGTTCCGGTTGGGGAGGGAGGAGAGGTTGTAGCCCGGGAACTTTTTGCAGGGGCCGGAGGAGAACTCGGGGGACAAGGGGAGGACCGTGGGGAGGGAGGCGAATGTTCGAGTTAGGAACGACGCTGGTGGTGTGGTTGCTCGGGTGAAGGCGAGCATTGCCAGTGACTGAAACTATGGAATTTGAAAAAATCTCAAAATGTGTGGATGAACACAAGAAAGCCAGCTTCTCTCCAAAAGACACGAAAAAACTCCACACATGCCCACACCTTACTCATCCCTTCCACCGTCAACCCGGGTCTTGCTAGAATCGCAAGCGTTCCGGTTTCTCCAATCTCATCTTAAAGGAAATTCACCCACAGTCTCAAACATGGCCCTAATGACAGCGTCAGGCTTCTGCCGAAACTGCATGGCGAAGTGGTTGATGGAATCAGCCCGAACCTACGTCGAATCCAACTCACCCACAGACCCCTCTTCCGCCGTCCTTCGCTCCATGGTTTACAACGATTTCCTCCACTTTGTTTACGACCTTGATCCGAAGGAGTGGAAGGCTAAATACAACGGTGCGCCCACCCAGGCTCAGAAGGACGCGTACGCCAACTCAACCAACCTCCACGCTACCCACAAGGAGGGCATTGGGTCGAAAACTGCCAGCGTTGGTTCGCTTGTGGAGGACAACAGCAACAGCAACATCAACATCAAAAACAGCGAGGTTTGTTGTCAGAACTACGACAACGACTTCTTTGCGCAGTGTAGTAGTAACAGCGGCGGCAACAACCAACACCAACACCAACACCAACACCCTTCCCATCCCAAAATTAACCACAAGAAAATTCTCCTCGATTCAATCCAATCTCAATCTCAAACTCAAACTCAAACTCAAACTCAAACTCCGCCTAGCGATACAAAGTTTGCGGTCATAACAGTTTCCGACCGAGCCTTCACGAACAGCTATTCCACCGGGGACTTGTCGGGCCCCGCGTGCGTGCGATCAATACAAAATTTAGATAGCCCGCATTCCTTTGTGGCTGAAATTGTCATTGTTCCGGACGACGCAACCGCGATTAGAGCTGCCATCCTCAATGCAGTCTCGCTCGGAGCCGACTGCGTCGTCACAACTGGCGGCACCGGCTTCTCCAAACGGGACGTCACAATAGAAGCCGTGCAATCGATCGCCAACTTTGTGGAGCACGAAACGCTCATGCCGTACTGCTTGCTGGAGGCAGCGAAAGAAAACCCCCTCGCCGTGCTAAGCAGGGGAATCTCGGGGGTGATTGCCAACAGCACAATGGTTTGCACGCTCCCTGGCAGGGGAGAGGCTGTTGAGCAAGTTTTTGACGTGTTGGGGGGGTACATTATTCGCATCATTTCTGACTTAAAAAGGAGTCAAAATTGTTCAAATAACGAATAAAACGACCTACTCAAATTCTATTTAGTTTTAGATTCTACATTTTACGAGTGCACCACATTGTTGCCGCCCCCCCCATCCCCCTCCTCCAGCAGCCCGACCAACATAGCCATCCACATTTCTACTGCAAAATCCGTTATTCCTGGCATCCTGCGCCGAGCGAAGCGAGGCGCATTTTAAATGGAGCAGGGGGGAAGCGAGCGAGCCAAACGAATGTAATTGAGTGGAAAAATATAATTGTTAGTTTAGTAGTAGCTCGCACTCTCGTCTTCCTCGCTCACCTGTAGTGCACGTCCGGCGGCTTGGGCATGCAGGCCTTCGGCCTTGCCTTTACCATTTCAAAATTGTCCCCCTCCTCCTTAACCTCCTTCCACGTCTTGAACCCGTTCCTCTTTTGCGCCTCGCCGAGCAGCCTGAGAACCAGCGCTTCGTAAATGTCGTTGACTGAAACGACGTTCAAATCCGGGTATTCGTTCAAATTTATGCCAGGCGCCGCCCCCTCGAAGCCCACCGTCCGGGGGAGGTAGTACTGCGTGAGCTGCGCCGAGCAAAACGAGCAGGCAAAATAATTGAGTGGGTTAGTGTAGTTTAGTTTAGTTTAGTTTAGTTTAGTAGTGGATGTGGGTGGCTGTTAGCCAATTCATTTCATTTCATTTCCGATCGTTCGCTCGCTCGCTCACTCGCTCACTCACCTCCTCGACGCTATGCAGCGCGAAGATTGCATCCGCCTCCCTGATATCGAAACCGAAGCCAAACCCGGCTTTTCTGTTGCACCCAAAGTTGTCCCCCACGTGAACGTTCTGCTGCAAGTTGAAGGTGTACTTGTAGCAAAGCCGCATCGTTTCCTCGGAGGGCGTTCCGAAATGTACGTAGGCCGCGTCAGTCTCGCACTTGTACACGTTCTGGTGCGGAATTGGCATTGTCCCCAGGCCCGGCTCGTACCAGTCTGCAATGTGCTCCTGTTCGTACCCCGTGCATTTCCCTCCGTCCTTGAGAACTTTCTCGAGTGGCACGAAACCGTCCGGGTCACCCTTAGTGTCCCGCCCAAGCAACCACCCTCCGCTCCCCTCCCGAAAGCTAATGCTCTCCTCGTTCAGGCACACATAGCTCATGAACGGCTGCCCCATGAAACTCAGTCCCATGAACATGATGTTGACCGGTCTGTTTCTATTTCTGTTTATGTATTTACTCTCGTAAGCTTTTTTAATCCCCTCTGGCGACACGTCCGGCGCAACGCACTTCCCCTCAAACGCCGGCCTGTGCACCATCCTATACTTCCAAACCAACGGGCTGGCTTCTTCCTCCTCCGCCTCGCAGAGTGGCGCGGCGTGGTATCGTGATCGGAGAAGCCCGCACGAGTCGCTGTATTGGGGGGGGTCCGACGGGCCAGCGTAAAGGATTAGGCTCTCGGTCTTGAGCGAGACCATGCTGATGGTGCAGGGTGGGGCGCCCGCTGAAGCTGCAAGGCGCTGCATGCACAGGTATTTGCTGTATTCGTTGTTGGTGTTGGTGCACTCGTCGTTGTTGCTGTTGTTGTTGTTGTTGTTGTTGTTGTTGTTGTTGTTGTTGTTGTTGTTGTTGTTGTTGTTGCTGTCCTCCGCCTCCGCCTCCGCTGCTTCCGCTGCCTCAAGCGCCTTCTGCTGCTCGATAACGTACCCCACGGCAGAATCCACCGCGTCCTGCTTCGACGCGTTCACAAAACCATACTTTTTCTTAATTTCCGCCTCAAGAGCGTCATCCTTGCCACTTCCCGAAACAACTCCAGGGCCATCCTTGTCGTCCCTGCCGACTGTGCCGTGTCGCTTGAACGCTTGGAGCCAGTCGGAGTCGGCCTGGAGAATCGCTATAGTCGTAAGGAGGCAAGTGACGAGGACGACGATCTTGGCTTTGTTAGATTTGTGTTGGGGGGATATTTGTAGACTCAGGCTTTTGCCGTTTCTGAGCAGGGAGTCGTCTTCCTCCTCTTCAGTTGTTGTAGTTGTCATTTCCATTAAGTTACTGTTCATATAAGTTGGACGTGGCTTAGAGTATCATTTTAAATTTCTTTAATATATTTTTGTTCATTTCTTCAATTTCAAATTCATTTTGCAAGAATTAACACTCATGGAGCTTCAGGAGACCACAAACACTCCAGCAAGACTTCCTCTCCGCCCAGCAGTGAGCGTCAAGCTCGTCCCACTCGAACGATGCTCATACCTTTGGGTTTTTTTACTCCAACTCTTAATCGTTACCACCATGGTTGTTGCTTTCAGTTCCTTCATTGTAGAGGATAAAGACAAGCTCACAATGCTGTACATGACTTTGACCCTCTCGCCATTCATGGTGATGGCATTGGGTTCAATTGTTTCTCTCCGCCCTCTCCTCGAGAAGGATAACCATGTCCGGCTCTCGTCATTCATCTTGTGTGAACTCATTTTTCTCTGCCGTAGCTTCATATACTTCGGAATGAAGAATTATTCCGGTACGATTGGAAATTTGATGTTTTCTGGTGTGTACTACCTGATCTATAGAGCAATGGAGAAGCTAGCGGCACGTCTGCCAGCGAAACTCAATAACGACAACGAATCTCTCAACAAGTTTAACTGTCAGACGATTCCACTCACGACAATCGGAAGCTTGATGTCGATGCTGTACTGCGCGTCCGAGAGCTTTTCTTGTCTGCTTGAGTACCACAATGACGTTGAGAACTGTACCGACAAAGTGAATTCCAACGAGGGCATGCTTTGGTTTCTGACGATGTCAGCCTTTGCCAAGGTTTACATCATACCACACCTCGAAGTGCAGTACAGCGTTGCCGATGTGCTTCGGTTCGATCTGAAAAATTCCAGGGAGGCCGTTCTCTTCCTACTGACTGCAGTAGTAGGACTGTACACAATTTTCGTCTACGCGTCCTCTGAGAAGCTACACGAAAATTTCGACCATCGAACAAATACAACATAAACAACAACAACAATAACGATAATGGATGGAGACGAGTTGGCCCTTCGAAACACGTTAACCACAATCGCGCCCTTTATGATTGGGCTCGTTCCGCTGGTAATGAACCTTTCGAAAAATGCGATACCGAGATTTCGTGTGATGACAAGCACAACCCTAAGAGCACGAATCGCGCCTGTCTACAGGTGGATTTTGGAGTTCGTTGCTCTTATAATCACGAGCTTGAACGGGTATTACGTTTTTCTTGCGTACACGAGCACGAGCACCGAGCAAGAGGTCAGAAAAGTTGAAAAATGGCGCGTACACACTTGGTCAACAAACCCATTCATTTGGGTTGTTGTTTCTCTTCACTTCTTCGGAACACCAACGGCTCGGAAGCGGAAGGAAAACCTGATGTTTTTCCTCTTTAGCATGTTCTTCGCGTTGCAAACACTTGGTAACTTTCTCCAAGCAAAAATTGACGCAGAAGGAGGAGAAACTCGGCAAACTTCAGCTTTCGCAAACGTTTTCTGGACTCTGATGACAATTCCGATTTACCTAATGGCAAATTCCTCCCGCAAGATGCTCGCGAAGCATCACATCGACGACATTGACGCACACTTACAGCGATGTTTGTCGCTTGCGGTCTCAATTATTCCCCCTATCATCTTCCTCTTCGCCGAGCCCCAATCCTGCGTCGCTTACGCTAACAACTACAAGGTTGCACAATGCAAACTCCTGTATCAGAGCAACTACGTCGTAGGTGGGCACCTATCCTACGCATTCTTGTTCTATGTCGTGTTCGGGTACAAACTGGACAAGATGTCGAAAGGTGGGTTACTGTCACTGCAAGACATGCGGTTTCATACGGTTGTCCAGCTGATTTGCTTGATTATTTCGTCAACTACGTGTTTCTTAGTGTACGGAATGAGGAATAGCGAGCAGTACGCCGAACGTGTGTTATACGAAGAGAACATCGGAAAACTTGACGAGTTCTTAACCTCCGTCAAGCCAAATTCGATCGTTGGACCTTGCTGGGTAATTACGTTCTTCACCCAGCTACTCCACTCAAGAAGAATGGAGGCAGAGGCAAAGTTTCACCGACGATCAGTTGACGACCAGAAGCATAGCAAAATGATCCACCGATTCACGAGCTGGGTCGACCACAACACGAAGAAGATTATTGAAAAGTTTCAACTGGGCGACGACGAGGCGCGGGTTGAAATACACACCTATCAGATACCTTGGTTGCTGACAAAGTTATTTTTCTTTCGATGGTGGTTGTTTTTGGAGCGGACGCTTACTTCAATTACAAGAGGAGACTCGCGTGGGTACCAAACATTCTTTTTGGAGTTTTGACTTCAATCGCATCGTTGGGCATTCTTAAATTGAAGAAGACATTGATAAAAGGTGGGGGGCGAGATAAACAGTTCACGGCCGCCAAATCACGCCAACTCACACGTTCATTGTTTGCTTCGCTCGCTAGTCTGTAGCTTTAAAGTGCGACGAGAGCACTGCCACAGCGTCATGGTTGCGGGCATTTCTCAGCTCATTCCGGTTTTCTTCCTGACAAGTGAGCACTGGGGGTGTCTAACAAGATTCAGCGAGGACGTTACTGAGAAGTTCGTAAATGATGAAAATTGCACGAGTGTCGAGTATGGCGTAAACGCGATTCAGATGCAATTAGCATTTGCATTTGGTGTATACGCAACCTCTTCGACATTGATGAGAGGAGATGAGTATTCCGCTAGAAACATCACTACTCTGAATATGCCTCGTCGACAACTTTGCGAGGTCTTGGTCCTAGGGATAGCCGCTTTATTGGGAATTCTGCTCTTCGGCATCAGGCAGGAGGGGGAAACTCCGAAGGTTTGGCAAACTATTTGCTACTACCTGATCTATTTGCTCTGGTTTTTCTTTTTCGCCTCGGTGATTTTCACGAGTATAACTAGAGACGAGATGAACCGTATGACCGACGCAACACTTCAAGAAAAGATCTCCGATTTGAGCGGCTCTACCCGGCACATGTTCGGCGGAAAGGGGAAGAAGACCCAATTTCGGAGTTCGAGTGCGGCTGGAGAACTAGAGGACGACGAAAAGCTTGGTGTTGGAGGGTCGATGAGCCTGAATCCCGGGTTCATGTGAAAACAAAACAATAAATGTAACATAAATGATAAGCTACTCAATATTATTCGATTGGTTATGTTATGTATTTATCCAAGCCCCAACTCACGCACACTGATAATGCTAGAGCGACGTCGATGTGCTCCACCCTCGGCCTCTATCGCCTCGTTTGGCAAAAACTCATCCCCAACCATATCGATTTTCCACCATTCTGGCTGCTCTAGCTGAAACCTGTCAATGTTCTCACTCAACCAAGCTCTCACCTCGTTCTCGATGCCGTTTATGTAGCTTCTTCGCTTGGTGAAAGCCGCCCTGAACTTCGCCCTGTCAAGCGTACTCGTTCGGAACAGTTCGACCGTGTACTGAGGTGCCGTCTTCGTGCCGAAAAATGTCCCCACAAAGCTCCTCTCGATGGAGGCGAAGAACAGCCCGTTCAGCACCAACCATATCCCAAAGCTAACCAGCAACAGGGTATGCAACTGCTCCTTGTTCCCTCCCTCGTAAATCGAAAGTGCGACGAAGGGCATGATTTGCGCCCAGATCATGCTCGCGCAGTACGCCGCCCCTCCGAGCTCGTACGGGTGGCGGAGGTGGATGCACCCCTGCGCGAATTGAAGTTATTTGTGCATTAGTGATTGACCTTTAATGCCACTCGCTTCTAGCGCTCCGCACATCCCCACTCACCGTGAAATCCGCAATCACCTTTACCGACGTTCGTTCCAAAAGTGCAATAATTACACTCAACACTCCCTCTAGCCTCATGAAGCAGATGAAATCTCTCCTGAGCAGCTTGTACAGGAAGTAACCCCCCACCTCTCCGACGAAGAACCTCAGCGCGAGGTTCAAATCAACCACAGCCAAAATAGCGTAGCCCAAGCTCCGGCTCAAATTGTGCAACGTACTAATCATCGTCATGAGCAAAAACGTCCGCCCTCTCTGCTCACTCCCGTTCTTAATGTAACCGTAGAGCTTCGGCTGAGTAGCACGATGGGGCTGATCTGTGTCCATATCATAGGACATCATGGCGCTAGTCAACCCCGTCATGAAGGCGGAGATACCGATGGAAATGATTGCCCCGCTGCTGCTCCCTAGGCTCGGGTTGAGCAGCAGCACGTAGCACTGCAGCACACACCCGGGAATACTCTCCGTCGCCAGCTCAATTCCTTTATTCATTATCATAGCTTGTAGGGGGTGCAGGTCTGTCTCGACATCTTCGTGCTTGTTGTGGACGCGCCACGCATCGACAAACGGCCTCATGAACAGCATCGTGATGAGCCCCTCTCTCAACAAAGTCTTCCAACCCTTCTTCTTGTTCTGTCCCAGCACTGCAATAAGCTGAACAAACATGTTAAGCGAGATCATTGCAATCATCGTGTTTGCGTTGCTGTGAAGGCCATTCTCCTTGTACAGGTAAATCATGAAGATATCAGTCATGGTGTCGACGGTTGTGAGCGTGATAACGACCTCCTTCATGGATGATATTGTTGTTGGCTGTAGCTTCTCCCGTTCCCCTCCTGTAGCCGCCTCGTTCAGTTGTTGGAGAGCACGTCCTGGGATGAATTCGTCGCCAACGGATGCGATGAACTTTGGGGTGAACCACGCCGGTTGTGTTCGCTCCCACTCCGCCCAGTTATCGTGCATGTAGGCGATCACCTCGTCTTTTATGCTCTCGGTGAAGCTGTGGTGGTTCCCGAAAATTGCATAGGTCTTTATGGCCGGGTCGTCGGTCGACCGAAATATCTTAATTGTGGCTTCCGCCCCTGTTATCATCCCGTAGAAGGTGCTCCACTTTTCGCGATCAATCAGGCCAAAGAACGCTATCACACTCAAGCCCCAACAGAAAGCCTGTACTATCAACACTATGTTTATCCCGTGGGGATTTGTCTTGTTCTCTACTGTGGTGCTCGTGGAGTAGAGTGACAGCGCGACGAAGGGCAGAATCTGGCCCAGAACTGTCGAGAATGTGAAGAGAGAGCCGCCCATGAGCTTAGGTGTTCGACAGTGAATCAATCCTGTAAAATCCACCAGCACCTTCACAACCACGTGGGAGATGAGAGCAACTATGTACTTGAGAGCGCCCTCGAGGCCCGGTATCCACAGCACCAAGTCATTCCTCAGCACCTTAAATCCAATGTAAAAAGCCAATTCCGCCCCCATAACAACAAAAGTTGTTGATCCACTCACGGCGAGCAACAAGGCCGTACCGATTGTTCTGCTCAGGTTGTGGAATGCAGCGAGCAGCATCATCACCAAAAACGTACTGCTGCGCTCCACGTTCGTGTCCTTGACGTACCCGTAGAATTCGGGATTTTTCTTCCTGTTCGCCACGCTCACGTCTTGGTCGTAGCTGACCATGGCGCTAGCGAATGCTATCGTCATCGTTGAGACCAGGATGGACACCAAATGGAAGGCGGTCTTCTTCGGGCTAGTTATGTACACGTAGACCTGTAGAAGTGAGCCTGGGTACCGATTTGTTCGTGAGTTTTTATCGTTTTCGATTTTCATTTTTTCACTTGACTCACCTGGAATGCTCTCACACGCCAACTCTATACCCTTTCCGGCGCTCATGTCCGCTAGAGGGCTAAAAGTGCTAAATTCGTTTGAATAGCCCGTGGCGATTCTGTATGCGTCCACTGCCGGTTTGAGCCCCGACAAAACTATAAATAGTTCCCGAATCAGCGCCCATTTGCTCTTCTTTCTGTTCTGAACGTATGCTAGAACCAATTGAAGGGAAATTGAAAGGCCCATCATGCCCATGAGAGAGTAAGCTTGTTTTGTGTCACCGTTGTCAAGGTAGGAAATGATGACAGAGACGTCCGTTATCATGTCACTTGAGAAAATAATTGTGTAGTTTTGGGAAATTTTGGGTGAGTTGGAAAGTTGTCGAACGTTAATCCCCTCTCTGTGCGTGTGTGTGTCACTCACCCGATGGACAGAAAAGCTCCCAAACCCACCCTCCACTTCAGTCCTAGATTACTTCTCTTCAGTAGCTGCTTGGCGATCGCGTTGATCATCGGTTCGAACCACGCATGCTCTGCAAAGAGTGGCACCAACACCTTGTTGTCCAATCTCCACGCGTCAATGGCAGCCGCGGGCTCTGTGGTTGTGAGTAGCAGGAGCGCGAACGATCTCCCAATCTTCGTTGCCTCGGCCTCAGTAAGATCGTTTAGAATTTTGTCGCTACGTTCCGAAACTGCCACACGGTTTCCTCCACCTCGTTTTTGTTGTTGCTTCGCCTTTTTGTGGAAGAGTTTGTTTTTCAAGAGGGCGAGCATCATGACATCTAATTGGGGGATGGTTGTCGCTCGCAATTGCTGGAGCGCTTCGTTCTTGGACAAGAACGCCTCCAACCGCTTTTCCACGCTTTTCCCCTTCTTCTTGATCATTAGCATTATTCCCATGTTCTTCCCGTCCTCTACATTGAGTTGGTTGAGTTTTCGTTGATGTTGGAAAAACTCTTGCGACTTTGTGGGCGCACTCATTATCTTGGGGAGTTCACGGTTAACGACCCATTGTGGGATGTACCCTCCGAATCCAAACTCAGCGTAGTAGTCGAGTCGGGTCTCGCTAGCACTGATTATCGTCAGGATGGTCAAACTTCGAGTCTTCGCTCGAACTCTGTCGGGGCGAGGTGGCCTTTCTTTGACCTTCTCTTCGATCAAGCAGGGAACGCTGACAAAAACGATCTTTACGTTTTCAATCTTTGTGATGACGGACTGGTGCCACTCGCGGTCGCTCACTGGCTTGAGGAATGCCTTAGCTAAGTAGCGGATAGAGTGGTGGTCGTTGATTTCCTCAACCGACCTATCAATGTAGTTGCCGGTTTCTTCTCTTGTGGAAGTGAAGATGAAGTTGTGGAGCTCCAGCAGACCGCAGGGAACTTTTGTGGAGTAGTAACCAGTGGTCATATTTTGGCCCTTGTTGGCAATAAGCTTCTTGCCCTGGGCAAGAGGGGAGGCAGTTATCATCTTCTTTGTGTTTTTGCTTTTGTCGAAAGCTGCTGCAATGGCAAAAAGTTGATCTATAGCATTGTTCTCGTCAGTGGAATAGGGGGAGGAGGGAATCAAAGTTGTTTGAGGTGAATCGGGGTTGGGAATTGAATCGTTGGGTTTGTTAGGCATCGCTTTAGATTTGTTTCGGGAAGGTTCTTCATGTTGCATATTGCTTAGGAGGAGGCTATGAATCCGCAGCGTGTTGATAAATGTTGCAAGTTAACGCGCATGAACTAAATATAGTTTGTCCGGCAACTTATTTTCTTATTTACGCACGCAACTCACCATAGGCGCACGAGCGCCACGTCTTCTAAACAATAACACAACTGAACAGCAGAACTGAAACTAAAAACTGAATTTTAACTACAAGCCCTCCTATCAAACCAAACAATAAAACCATGTCCTCACGCAAACTCAAGATCCACCTCTCGTCTGGCTCCAACCTCCTAGCTGCCGACAAAAACGGCAAGTCCGACCCCTTCTGCCTCGTCACCCTTCTAGAGAAAGGCACCGGTTCCCCAATAAAGCTCAACTCAATCAAGTCAAAAGTGGTGAAGAAAACCCTCAACCCAGCCTGGGACCAGTGGCTCGACTTCCCCCTGGACATGAACCTCCCTCCCTCCTCCCTCCCCTCTGTCAAGATATCCTGCTTCGACTCGGACACCCTGTCCAGCGAGCCGCTTGGCGAGTTGGTAGTCTCCCTTGAGGAGTTCCACTCTAACCTGCTCCAGAGCGAGGCGATGATCGAAAAGGCGCTTCATAAAACTTCCAAAATGACCAAAGCCGCAACCGGGTCAATAACCTTCTCAATTAATTTCACGCTCCCTTACGTCGACTCCTCCGTCCCTCTCTCCGAGGAAGTTGTCGACATGGAAAATCCTCCGCTAGTTCTTCCCCCCCACATCGACCTCAACAACCAAGAAGTTCACCACCACAACATCACCAGCCCGAACTACCTCCACGTGATGCTGGTGAGGTGTAGGGATTTATCCGTCATGGACAAGCCCGGGATGCTCAGCAGGAATAAGGACGGCGGTAGCTCTGACCCGGTCTGCACGATGAGCGTTTCCAACAACAGCAATAACAAAGTTGTGAGCAGCATTAAGAAGAAGGAGCTGAACCCGGTCTGGAACGAGCAGTTCCTCCTCCCGTGCTCCGACCCAGCCGCATCGCTTAAAATAACAATTGACGACTACGACATGGGGTCAGGGAACGACTTCATGGGGCAGATTTCCCTCCCCTTGGTGTCCTTGAAGACCGGGTTACAGTCCCGGAGTTGGCACAGGCTCGGGAGTTTGAACGGGGATACGGAGAGTAAGAGCCTGGGGGATATTTTGGTTGGGGTTATTTGGGTGTGCGACGAGGTCATGGCCGAGGAGGCCTCTAGCTCGGCAGATAACAACGCGGCGAAACCGAAACCGGGGTTTCTGAAGAAACTGGCGTCGAAAAAGGAGCCTCCTGAGACGGTGGCTTCCGAAGAAGTCCCTCTCGAGCCGCTTACCGACCTGGACATGGCCGAGTGCATGCTGACCTCCTCGCCGGCGTTGTCGTGCGACGACGTGAAGATGGAGGGGAAGGTTCCGAACGAGGTTCACGTGATGGTTATTAAGGCGAAGTACATTCTTCCGATGGATAATAATGGCAAGGGGCTGCTTGGGGGGATGCCCAAGTTCGGGCGGAAGAAGAAGCAAACGGACGAGGAGAAGGAGAAGGAGAAGGAAAAGGAGAAGAAGAAGAAGAAAATTAAGGGGACTAGCGACCCGTTTGTCAGCATAAAGTCAAGCGTCCCAAACTCCCCATCGTTCAAAACTGACGCGATCAAAAAGACCCTGAGCCCAGTCTGGAAGAAGAACAACGCGTTCGTGGTGCCCTGCACCGACCCTGGCGCCACGTTGACCTTTGAGATGCGCGACGCTGATAAGCTCACGACGAGCTTCATGGGAAAGGTGGGGGTGGAGATGAAGAAGCTCGGGGGGAGGAGGGAGGTTCGAGAGGTGAGCCACACAAGCCAACTTTATAATTAACTAAGACTAACTTATCAGCTCGGCTTGCGGCGGCTTGGCGCAGTGGTTCACGCTCACGGATGCGAAGGGTCGGATCGACGTGGACAGGGGTCGGCTCTTGCTGGCGCTGCGTTGGGTGTACAACCCGACGATTCTCACCGAGGCGGAGGCGGCCGACGACACGAACATGGGCCCGCCGTTTCCAGAGAGTGTCAAGGACCACAACAGGAACAAGAAGGCGAACCGGATTCAGGTGTACGTCGTTAGGGGGAGGGGGCTGCAGGTCATGGATAAGAATGTTTTTTCGAGTGGGGGGAGCTCGGACCCGTTTGTGAGGCTGAGCTTTGACGAGGAGAGGATGGAGACCAAGGTTGTGAAGAAGACCACGAACCCGATGTGGATGGAGCACCTGTTTTTTGACAGGGTGCTCAGCATGCAGAGTAAGAACATCAGCGAGGTGGAGGTGAGTGATCGAGGGAGTGAGTGAGTGAGCGTGGGAGTGAGTGAGTGAGTGAGTGAGCGAGGGAACGAGTGAGCGAGACTGAGCGAAGCGAGATAGTCGCAACTCTGTATGCTGTTGCTGGCTCGCTTCGCTTCGCTTCGCTTCGCTTCGCTTCGCTTCGCTTCGCGACTTATTTATTTGACTAACCCACACTCAATGCGCCTCGCAGGTGTTCGACTACGATTTGGGCTCTGGAAATGATTTCATGGGCAAAGTGTGTATCCCGCTCTCTCACCTTTCCGAGCGGAAGGAAGTCAGGCAATGGTACAAACTAGGCAACAAGGAAGGCACGAACGACGGGAAGGACTACGGGCAGCTGTTACTGTCGCTGTGGCACGTCAACGACCCGGCGAGCAAACCCCCGCTGGACAGCAGCAACTACTTGGACGATTTAGAGAAGCTGCCGCCGGCTGAGGTTACTACCGTAGCGCCACCAACGGTGTCGAAAAAGGAGAAGGTCAAGAAGGAGAAGAAACCCCCTCCGGTGGTTATCGCCACGTACGGCAACTGGCAGGAAACGATTGATGGGGAGTCCAGGGAAATTTATTGGTTCAACAAGCAGACCCGAAAGAGCACGTGGCAAGAGCCCGAATTCGTCAAGGCGGAGAAGAAGAGGTTGATGCTAATAAGGGTGGTCAAGTTTACGAAGGCGAGCTTGTTGGAGGTGAGTGAGTAATAGGGGGGGGTGAGCGAATCGAGCGCCGAGCATGTGAAAGCTCAAAAGTTTATTCAAAGTTTATATTAACACGGCGACATGACATACATGACATACATGACATACATGACATACATGACATGACATGACATGACTGCACAGTGCAAGGAATCGGTGTTCAGCGAGTTTGCGATTTTTGTCAAGGCGGAGAGGGACAGAGCATACGAATATTTGAGCTTAATTGCCAGGAAGAAGGTCATGGAGGTGAAGTGTAACCAGCTAATACTGATGATGATACACACGGAAGTACGATGGTACAAGTCCGCGTGGAGAAAGTGGCTCAAGGTGATTCACACCGAGGAGCACGAGGAGCGGTCTGGCGCTGCGATGGAAGTCCAGCGCTGCGTACGCTCCTACCTGCTCCGCCGGCACCACGCGGAGACCGAGCGGGGAATGCTACTGCACTACTTACGGGGGAAGATGAAATCCGGACACCTAGCATCTCGAGACAAGGGTGCCGCGCTAGCCAAGTCGGACAACTTTCCGCTCTTCGGGCAAATGGCGCTGGAGCAAGTTCTCGACGTGATTGCGGAGGAGTGCTGGGATTCCAGCCTGGCGGATTACTTGGTGGCAATCGAGGACGGAAGGAACAGGAAGGAGGCCGAGGAGCACGAGCAGAATGTTGCGGATAAGCTCCAACGCGAGATGGACACAGCGTTCGACTCGGAAGACGAGGAAGAGCGGAAAGGTGAGCGAAAGAACAGTTTCAGTTAGTTTAGGGGTTGCAAATAACCCAATCTTGTTAAACACAGAGGCAGAGGCTGGATTGAAAAACGACCAGGAGAGCTTCATGGACGGGATGATGGCCAAGTACAAGATCAACGACGAGGTAGCGAGAGGGTTGACGCCGAAGAGCGCTCTTAGACCAAGTTTGTCAAATTCCGACATTGAAACTGCTTGCGAAAAGATTGAGGACAATATTCTCACCCGTGCTCTTGACCATATATTGGAGGAGGTTGAGTACTACTTGGACAACGCATTCTCCCTCCCCCACGAAACCCGCGACGCGGTCTACTCGGACTGCCTGAGGCTTTACGATAATGATGCTGATTTGGTTACTCTCGAGATCGATCTGGACTCGGTGAATAATTTAGGCCCGGCGGACTTTGGGGACACGTCGCGAGGCGTTGACTTCGAGGACAGCTACGGATCGTTAGGAAGCATCCTCCGGGTCAACACAATCAGAAATTTGATGCCGGTAAACTTGGAAGACATGGACGAGGATAGCTACTGGGACGAGTCGGTTGGGGTTGTGCGGAAAAAGGTTTTCATCGGCGACTTGGGCGCGATTGCAATCGCCAACGTCATGGAGTGTAATTGGACGCTCCAGAAGTTGAAAATCGACGGCCAGGCAGTGGGAGATGCGGGAGCGAGCGATTTGGCGAGAGCGTTGTGTAGGTGAGCGAGCGGAGCGGGGGGGGGGGGGGGGGGGGGGGGGGGGGGGGGGGGGGGGGGGGGGTTGAGGAAGACGAGATTACGAGCCTCAAACTAACCTTATTATTATTCTCGATTCAATTTACTTCGCACCTTCTTTGCTTCGCTCGGCGCAGAAATGAATCACTGAAGTCATTGGAACTTCCAAACAACAACATTTGCGACGTTGGAGCTGTGAAGTTGGCGCACATGCTGTTCACAAACAGCACCCTTGTGACCCTCGACCTGAAGAACAATTTAATTGGAGACAGCGGAACGAGGAAGCTGATGCTGGCCTTGCGAAAGAACCAGGCCGTGGAGAAGCGGGTGGTGAAAATGGGGAAAAATCGGGCCAAGGGTGAGCGAGCGAAGCGAGCGAGCCTTGTGAAAGAATAGTGCGAAGAAGAGTGCGAACTGAACTAACACGTCTTCAACAATATTCTTGCTCGCTCGCTTCAATTTGTGTTTATTAATTAAACGCGCGCTCGCTTCGCTAAAGTTACCAACTGCTTCAAAAAGCGGGAGGTCAATGTCAAGTTGGGGTTCAGCGATCTGAAGGCAACTAGAATTCCACAATCAATCTTTCGAATGACAAATAGATGACGACTTTAATAGAGAATAGAATAGAATTTCGGCGTTTTTTGAAATTTCATTAACTCAAGAACCCTTCAAGTTTCTTCTGCTTCTTCCCACCCCCTTTTTTACCCCCTTTGCCCGCCTTCTCTTCATACTTGGCAACAAACTCAGCCACCTTGAACTTGCGCAAGCACCCGTTGTAGTTCATGTAGCGAATCTTCCCAAACACGGGACGCTCCTTAACGAAGCACGAGAGCAAGAGTGAATTAATTAGGAGTGGGTTAGTCGTCGCATTCACACTCTTTTGTCAAAAGGCTCGCTCGCTCACCTTCCAACCCATATCGTGAACGCCCATTACGCTCCAACCTACTCCAACGTAACCGTTGCAGGAATTGCCGTCTAAAGCGTACTTGTCATTAAAGAGCTGCGCAATCCTCAGCGCGGCAGCCGGTGATTCGGTCCACTCCAAGATTTTCTTCGCCCAATACATCCTCAGGAAGCCGTGCATCTTCCCCTCGTTCATGAGCTGCTTCTGGCTTGCGTTCCACAGGTTGTCGTGGGTTTCCAGGCCGTTGAGCTGCTGCTCGCTGTACAGGAACTCACGGTCGTCAGCTGCGTGAAGCTCCAAGGAGAGTCGAGCCCAGTCTGCCGCACCGTTGAGGTTGTCGTAGTTCTCGTTGTAGTGGCAGTAGTTGTCGGATAGCTCGCGACGAACCAATCCCTCTTCGATGAAAGTCGCGGTGGAGGAGCTGTGCTTCTTGTGCTTCTTGATAGTCAACGCCAACCGCTGGTAAGACACCTGCCCGAACCGCAAATAAGGCGACATATCGCTCGCGACGAGCTTGTTCGGGTCGTTTCGATCGTCGCCGTAGTCCTTCAGCCTCTCCTGGAGGAACTTATCGAAGACGCTCATTCCCTTGCTCGTGCCCCCCACGAGCCAACTGACTGGGGAGACGGTCCGGTCCACGCAAGCGTCGAGATTGTTTTTTAATAAGGAGTCGAAGTCAGGAACGGGGGGGAGAGGGGATTTGTAAAGTTTGTTTTTGGTCACCGGCTGGAACTCGGTGAGGTAGGTGGAAAGGTGGGAGTTGATTCGAGGCCGGAGGGTGCGCGCCCCGACTTGCTGCTTGTCGGCGGCCACCCAAACGGGGACAACATTGGAAGCATCGCACTCGTACAGGGGGATGCTGGCCATGGTGGGCGAGGATATCACGGCAGACTTCCAGTGCCGAACTGTTCGGAGAGGGAATGCGTCGGTGACCACCGCGATTGGATCATATTCCGCGCAAAACGACGGAACGATGGTGCCTGGATCGCCGGGAATGACGTGGAAGGGGATATTGTACATTCTAACTTCTCGAGAAAGCTCCTTGAGACCTTCAGCCATAAAGTGGTACTGCCTGTAGCTCATAGAGTCAAACTTGGGAAAAAAGGGAAACAGAATTTGAAGGGGAACCTTGTGGGCGGCTGCTAGCTCCTGGGACAGGAGAAGGGAATGGTTGTCGTGGAGCCGTTGATCCCGGTTCATCCAGTACACAACGCAAGAGGAGGAGGAGGAGGAGGAGGAGGAGGAGGAGGGAGTGCAGGCTGTGGAGGCCGGGGACGTGGGTTTCACAGCATTTATGATACGGTATCTGTTCGTGCTGACAGTCATTGCGCTATTTTTCATCGTAGATGATAGGAGGAGGAGGCAGAGGAAAATTGTGTGTGAGTTTGCTCCGAGGAGGGAGGAAAAGGAGATTTTGAAAAAGTGGTGTCAATTTGAAATTTCATGATTCGAGGACACTATTGCAAATTTAAATGAAGACCACCCGCGAAGTTTCCCACTACTATAGCGAGGTGCTGAAGAAAACGGAAGACCTTTCGACCAATGCTTGCACGACTTCTGCACGTCCTCCAAAACACATAATTGACTGCATCAGTAGAATCGACCCGGCTGTAAACAACAAGTACTATGGGTGCGGACTGTGTATTCCTGAGGGAATTGAAGGGTGTACTGTTCTCGACCTGGGGTGCGGATCCGGTCGCGACGTTTTCATAGCTTCTCAGCTGGTTGGCCCAACAGGGCACGTATTTGGAGTTGACATGACCACCGAGCAGATCAACACTGCCATTGCCGGGCAAAAGTTCAACAAGGTGACCAACAACTTGCAAAACACAACGTTCAGGACTGGGTACATTGAGAAGTTAAACACCCTCAACGTTCCCCCCCAGTCCGTCGATGTGGTCATCTCCAATTGCGTTATCAACCTATCACCTGACAAGCTGGCGGTGCTCCAAGGTGCTTACGATTTGTTGAAGGAGGGCGGGGAGCTGTACTTCTCGGACGTTTACTCGGACAGGAGGGTGCCGGAGGAGTTGCGGAGGTGAGCGAGCCGCCGAGCGAAGCGAAGCGAGCAGAGCAGCAGCAAGCCAAGCGGATCAAACGTGCAGTCAAGCGAAACGTGCAGTCAAGCGAATCGTGCAGTCAAGCGAAGCGAACTAGCCACCCCCCAAAACCCCCTTATCCGCTACGCTCAGCTTTTCCCGCTGCGCTCGGCTTTCCGCAAGACGACGAGGCTGAAAACCGTGTTCTCAGAGTCTCCGGGCCAGGAACTGCACGCAGCTTTGCTCGCTGCGCTCACATCTATAGCGACTAACCCACCGAATGCGCTCCGCTCCAAACCGCTCCGCAGCCACAAGGAACTTTGGGGAGAGTGCATTAGCGGGGCGCTATACTGGAATGATTTCATCGGGCTGGCGAAGAAGGTTGGATTTCTAGATCCGAGGCTTGTCTCAAGCTCCCCAATTTCTATTGCGAATTCCGAGTTGGAGGGGCTGGTCGGGAACATTAAATTTTACTCAGCCACCTACAGGCTTTTCAAGCTCCCCGCTTTGGAAACCCACTGCGAGGACTACGGCCAGGCCGTGATTTACAACGGCGGAATGCTGCGTTCGGAGAACAGCTTCATGTTGGATGACCACCACACGATTGAAAAGGGAAAAGTTTTTGGAGTGTGCGGAAACACCTGGCGAATGCTCGCAAACACGAGGTTCCAACAATACTTTACCTTCCTTGGAAATTTTGACATCCACTACGGTATCTACGATGGCTGCGGGACGACGATTCCTTTCGAGTCGGGCGAGGGGGGCGGGGGTGGTGGTGGAGCATGTTGCTAAAATTTTAACGAAAATGTATTTTTGGGAACAAATTTTAAATAGTTTTTATTTGGTTTGAGCCACTACCGCCCCTATGCGGGCCTGAATGTCTTCCTGGTTTCCCAAATACCGACCCTGGAGTGGTGCGATTGCATCCTTCTGGGGGATAACGTTAAAATCAGCGTCGAACTCGTAGACAAGAGGGATTCCAGTGGGGATGTTGAGGCTCGGGATGACGTCGGTCCCAATGTTGTCCAGGTGCTTAACCAACGCCCTCAGGCTGTTTCCGTGCGCGGCAACAACGACCGTTTTCCCGCTCTTCAGTACGGGAACGATGTTCTTCTCCCAGTAGGGGACGACACGGTCGCAGGTGGTGGAGAGGGACTCGGTGAACTCCTCGGCGAAGTCGATGCCAGCGTATCTGACATCGTTGGCCGGGTGGTACTCGGAAGATGTGTCGACCACGGGGGGCGGAACATCGAACGAGCGGCGCCAAACCATCACCTGGTCCTTGCCGTGCTTGTCGACGGTCTGCGCCGAGCGAACAAAGAAGGACGAAAACGAAGGATGTGGATGTGGATGAGGGTGGTTGTAGTCATTTTCGCTCGCTTCCACTCGCTCACCTCCTGCTTGTCCAAACCCTGCAAGCCACCATAGTGGCGCTCGTTGAGTTCCCACGCCTTGGTGGTGGGAACCCACATCCGATCTGTTGCCTCCAGAACGTGCTGGGAAGTCATGATGGCTCGCTTTAGCATCGAGGTGAAGCAAACCTCAGGGAGGAGATCGGGCTCCGCATTGATGAGTTGGCCCGCGCCCTGAGCGAAAAAAAGCGAAGCGAAGGCGAAGGGAAGGCGAAGGCGAAGCGAGTGAGAAAAACGAACGAACGAAACGATAACGAAACTGATTGTGGTTGAAGTTCTTTCTTTCTAGCTTTTGGCCTACCTTCACCTCCTCGACTCCTTTTGGAGATAGGGGAACGTCGACCCAACCAGTAAACCTATTATCGAGGTTCCACTGAGACTCTCCGTGCCTGATTAGGATGAGCTTGTGATTTTTGGCTTGTAGCAAAGTGGACGTTGATCTATGGACGGTCTTGACGGTGAAGGCTGTAGTCGATGCTGCGACAAGAAGAAGGGCAAGTGCAGGCAAGAATTGGTGCATTGTGGGGGTGCGAAAGTGGCAATGGGATTTTATTTTTGTGGTCCCAGGTCAAGAAATAATTTGATCTTAATCGGTTATCACACGCGAGTGATTATCAATGGCCACGCAAGTCAACCCTACAGCTCTCGTTGGTCGCCACCTGGACTGGGCCAACAACACACCCGAGCTTGAGGCCGAGCACCTCGCCCTAAATGGCCCTATAATTAGGACAAGGTTTCCCCCGGAGCCTAATGGCTTCCTCCACATTGGCCATGCCAAGTCTATGAACATGAACTTCAAGCTGGCCTTTGAAAAACTTGAGGTTCCGCAGGAGCATAGAAGGACCGTATTTCGGTACGACGACACCAATCCAGAGGCCGAATCCCAAGTCTACATCGACAGCATCCGCCACGACTTGGAGTGGATGGGATGGAAGCCGGAGAAAACTACCTTTAGCAGCGACAACTTCCAGGCGTTGTACGAGTACGCGATCGACCTCGTACAACGGGGGCTTGCGTACGTCTGCCACATGTCCAAGGGCGACATGGAGAAGCAAAGGGATGTTGCCAAGGCTGCGGTAGTTGCGAGGGCGAACGGCCAGCCGGTCGTGGAGGTGAGTGAGCCCCCCCCCCCTCCATCCACAACTAAAAGCTAACCCACCCATTTTCACCCTATTCCACACAATTCCACACAATTCCACACAATTCCATTCGTTTGGCTCGCACGCTTCGCACGCTTCGCTCGGCGCAGGACTTGGCGCTGATCCCTGGGCCGTACCGAAACCGATCCGTGGAGGAGAACCTGAAACTCTTCAACGACATGAAGACGGGGAGGTGAGTTTCATTCCGTCTCCGCTAGCCTTTTCGAGCATAACGACTACATCCAAACTACATCCACTATTGAACTAACCTTAATATCTTTTATTCATTATTCATTATTCATTATTCTTATTATAATTTAAATTATAATTATTATACCACTCAATACACCCAATCTCGCTTCGCTCGGCGCCGGCGCAGAATTGCCGAGGGAGTTTGCACCCTCCGCTTAAAGATGGACTTCACCTCTCCCAACCCCAACCTGTACGACCTGGTCGCGTACCGGGTTAAGTTCGTCCCGCACCCCCACGCGGGCAGTGGGTGGTGCATCTACCCGTCGTACGACTACACTCACGGGAGGTGAGCGATGGGAGCCGAAGCGAAGCGAGCCGAAGAGGAGGAGGACCGAGAGTACGAGCCACAAAAACTAACATTTATATTATACATTCCTACTCGGCGCAGCTGCGACTCGATCGAGCACGTGGACTACTCCATCTGCACGCTCGAGTTCGAGACCAGGCGGGAGAACTACTTCTGGCTGCTCCAGCAGAAGGGCATCTTCAGGCCCAAGGTATTCGAGATGAGTCGGCTCAATATCGAGGTGAGCCAGCGAAGCGAGCGAGCCTTGATGAAGACGAGAATACTCCCGATGAATCCCGCAAAATGGCTACAGACATAATGGCTACATCCACCACTGAACTAACGTTATTCCACTCAATTCTTTTGACTCTCTTAACTCGTTTTGCTCTTGCTTCATTAATAATGCGCACAATCTCGCTTCGCTCGGCGCAGTACACCGTGCTGTCGAAGCGACGGCTTCTCAAGCTCGTTACGTCTGGCTTTGTTCGCGGGTGGGATGATCCGAGGATGCCGACGATCAGCGGCTTGAGGAGGCGTGGGTACCCCGCCGCCGGGATCAACGCGTTCTGCGACGACGTTGGGGTGTCTCGCGCCAACAACTTGATCGAGTTCAGGAGGCTTTCGCAGCACATTCGCGTCAGCCTGAGGTGAGACTGAGACTGATATTGAGACTGATAGTGAGCGAGCAAAACAATTTTTACATTTACTGAAACTAACACAACACAAACACAGTGACACTGCGACCCGGGCCATGGCCGTCCTCACCCCCGTAGAATGCAAAATCACCAACTTTGCCGAGTTTTTCGATTCAGCCACATCCTTCCCCGCCCCCAATTTCCCCCAGGACGCCGACAATTCGCGCGGAAACCACACAATCACAATATCCGAAACCATCTTTGTCGACAAGACTGATTACAAAACGAACGAAGAGGGGGGCAACGACCCCGATTTCTTCGGCCTGGCGAAGGGGAAAACCATCGGGCTCAAGTACGCCAACTGCAAGTTGGTGTGCGACGACGTCGTTGAAAACGTGCTGGTATGCAGGGCTGTGGCGCTCAGCGAGGGAGCGAAGCCCAAGGTGAGTTCGCCATGTGGACGCGTTGGATGGCGTGTTTTTAGACCGTGAGTGGAACAATCGCTTTGAGCAAAAAGGTTGCGCTTGGCCGAACTCGCTATGATTTTTACGTTGTAGTTACGGTTACGGCCGATACAGCGATTCGCCTATTTTCGAACTAACTCACTCGCTCAACTGGCCACAGAGCTTCTTGACGTGGGTGCCGAGCAAGCACATCAAGTGCGAGGTGCGAAAGTATTCACACCTCTTCGACGTGCCGGAGCCCACTGATGCCTGGGAGGACGAGCTGAATTTGGAGAGCGAGGTGATTTTCCCCAATGCCATGGTCGATGAGAGCGTCAGCGCGGGGGGGAAGTGCAACGCCAAGAGCAAGTGGGAGAGGTGAGCGAGCGAAGCGAGCGAGCTTTGAGGAAGACGAGAATACTCGCGATGAATCCCGCGAAATGGCTACAGACATAATGGGGGGCATACACTACAAAACTAACATTACATTATTCCACTCAATTCGTATTCGAATTCGTTTGGCTCGCTCGCCTCCCCCCTGCTCAGCAACGAGTCGTTCCAGTTCGAGAGGCTGGGCTATTTCATCGTCGACGATGACAGCGACAGTGCCACGGGGAAGCTAGTGTTCAACATGACGGTGGGGCTGAAGGAGGACAGCGGGAAGAAGAAGGAGAAGGCCGTCGATGCCGGAGCCCAGAAGAAGAAAGACGAACAGAAGGAGGCCCAGAGGCTGAGGGAGGAGAGGAATAAAATTAGCGAGGTTGACTTCTTCAAGCTCGCGGCGGAGTTCAAGGGGCTCTACATTGAGTTCGATGAAACTGGCTTTCCCATTAAAGATAAGGCGGGGGAGGCTATTACAAAGAGTGCAGGGAAGAAGCTGAAGAAAGAGTTGGACAAACACAAAAAGGCGAGGAAAAATATAATATAGCGAAATTAAACGGAATAAATTTGTTAAAAGCCGGTTGTTGACTTCATAGCTATCGTTGTTGCTATCATAAGTATACATATTTTCTAGTTGGCAAACCGCGAATGAAGTCTTTGAGTGTGTTGGCTACTCTCGCTTTTCTCCAGTCGTCCCAGTGGATGCTCACCACGCTGAAATTTAGTTTTTCCAGCAGCCTTCGTTTGAACTTCGTTGTGCCGTTCTCGAAGTCTCGTCCGTTGCATTGAATGTAGTGGAATGGTCCGTTGAACTCAATGGCAACTTTTTTGTTATCCTTCTTGCTGTAAATCACGATGTCGATGTTCAGCATGGTTGAGGTGTTGAAGGTGACGTTGCTGCTCTCGAACGGTAAAACCTCCATTTTGTGGTCGATGGTGAGCTCGGTCAGGGTGCTGGAGACTAGGTTTTGTGCTCGTGAGACGGTTACGCCTGATTTTGCCGCGGCTGCCTCAATTTGGCCGAGAAGGGATTCGGGCGGTGGCTCAAGGTTGAGATTCGGTTTCTCGATCTGAGCTGCGGCATAAAACAACGCGAGCTGTTGCAGGTCCTCGTCGTTGAACTGCAGCCGACCGTCACACGCCCTCTTCCACAGTTTCTCGACCAAGTCTCTCCCCTCGTCCAAGCATCCCGCAATCGCGAAGGACCACAGTGTATTCGCAACGTGCTGCTGGTTTCCGTCTCTAACGAATCGTCCGTGCTGAGCCGCCACAGCCTTGAATAAATCCTCGGCCTCGTGCCCGATCGTCGCAAACGCCCAACAGGTCATGCTCATATCCTGCACGTTGCCACTTCCGGTGATTCGCCCGTGCTGAGCCGCCACAGCCTTGAATAAATCCTCGGCCTTGAGCCCGGCCTTCGCAAATGCCGAGCAGATGTTGCTCATATCCTGCATGTTGCCAGTTTTGGCGATTCGCCCGTACTGAGCCGCCACTGCCTCAAACAACGCGTCAGCATTGCACTCCAACTTGGCAAACGCCCACGTGATGTTGCTCATCTCCTGCACCTTGCCGTCTCTAGCGATTAGTTTGTGCTGACCTGCCACTGCCTCAAAAAGCTCCGCTGCTTTGTAACCCAACTTGGCAAACGCCCAGCAGATGTTGCTCATCCCCTGCACGTCGCCACTTTCGGCGATCCGCTCATATTCACCCGCCATCTTCCCGAACAATTCGTCGGCGTTGCACTCCAACTTGGCAAACGCCCACGTGATGTTGCTTAGATGCTGCACCTTGCCAGTTTTGGCGATCCGCTTGTGCTGACCTGCCACCGCCTCAAAGAGTTCCGCCGATTTACAGCCAACGGTCGCACACGCCCAGACAATATTGCTCAAATGCTGTGGCTCCCCCTTCTTCGCAATTCTCTCTCGAAGCCTCACAACCTGATTGAAAAACCGCTCGTCGAAGATATTCAGCTTCCCGAGAGAATGCGTGATGGTGGCAATCCCTCGAATGTCAAACCACTTCGGCGTCCTCTGCAGCTTGTCGCTCGTCATCTTCAACAGATTATTGAACCTCCAGTTCGTTTTGAGTTTCGTGACCTTGGAAGCCCCTCGCACCCCTTTCGCAAGCGCTCCGTAGATGTTTGCGAGGTGAATTGCATTCAAATTATTGACATTCTTCTCATACGGTCCAGCAGACCAGGAACATCCTGACGATCTTTCATGTTGGAGATTATGTTTGAGAGTTCTCGAGCAAAATTACCATCATTTTGTCGTTGCTGCGATGCCTGCTGTTGCTGCTGCTGTGAACCGAAGTAGCCACTGTTGTTGTTATTGTTGTTGGGACGAGGGTTGAAATTGCCAATGCTGTTATTATTTTGTTGCTGCTGCTGCGGCTGTAATTGCTGTTGCTGAAATTGCTGCTGCTGAAATTGCTGCTGTTGATATTGTGGCTGCTGCCACTGTCCCCCGTTATTCCCCATCCCCTTGTTGTTGTTGGCCGCTTGTGGAATGGCAAGTTGGCTGCTTGAGCCGTAGTTGGGAGGGGGGTGGAGATAGCTGCAGTCACTGCTGCTGCTGCTGCTGCTGTGGGTGCTATTGTTTGGGAGGTCCTGTGGCATTTGTTCTTGCCCACGAACAGGCTCTCCATATCTACCACGTTTGGTCGGCTGCTGTCCTTCTTGGGAATTGTTGTGATGTATCAAGTTGTAGTCGTTGTTGGATTGATTCCTACGACCGGCCCTCCAACTGTCGTCGCCAGAGTAACCAAAACGAACCTGCTGATTGTGATTCATGAAGTAATCGTTGAGAATGGAGGAGGGATGAAAACCTGCGTGTTGTCTCGAGTTTTGCAAATATCAATCTACGATTCTTCTACGATCTACGATTCTTCTTGATTCTTCTACGATTACAGATATAGGTAACCTCCGCCCCAAACGCCACCCCAGCACACCATTTCTAACCCAATTCTCCTACCTTGCCCCAGCAACACATTCTCGTTTGAGACTTTTCACGAGCATATCTTTATGCCTTCCAATGAGCACCACAAGTGGCTCAAGAAGCGTGATTGGCCCGCGGTACTAGGAGTCATGGTTGACCCAGATCGGGACTTTGATTTGCTCGCGAGAAAGTACAAGGAGAGAGATGAGCATGGACGACTGCCACATCATTGGCTTGCAGCGAAAGCTCAGACACACACACATGTTCTTGCCTATGTGGGCGTGCAGTCGATTTGCTGGAATGAAGAGGCCCTCACCACACGAGACAATAAAGGCGAAACTCCCCTCGACATTGCCCGTAGGAGTGGAGCCTGTGCTGAGATCATCGGCTTGCTCTCCCTCACTCCCGAGGAAGTTCTTTCGTTGGGTTGGGAGGGGATGCGCCGCTTGTACGCACCAGTGGCTTATTGGAGGAATGAGATGGCTAAGTGGATCAGATCACGATCGTATGCAGACTGCCACAAGTGGATCAATGAGCACGATGACGAGTTGGTGCGTGAAGTGCTCAAATACAGGAATTCTACTCTTCTTCGAGCAGTAGCTTGCTATAGCCAGGTACACAGCGACTCCCTCGTGTTTCTTGCTCTTCGAATGATCTATCGGCACCCACCTTCCCTCACTACCAGAGATCCTCATGGTCAGCTAATTGCTCAATATGCTGAGCACCCCCAATTCAATGCGTGCAAAGAGATCCAAAAGGTCCTCCGCCTCACCCCCAAGTACATCTCCTCCACCCCCTTCCCCACCCTCCTCCTTCAATCCCTCCCCACCAAACACCACGAGATCTACGGCCCCTACAACACCGTCTGCACCTTCATCAAGCACATGAAGTACGACAAGGCTGAGCTGGTCGAAATTGAGGCCGTCCTTAAGCCGGCTCGCAAGTGCGACGTCTGCAGCTCCCTCCCCGCCAAACCCTGCTCACGGTGCAAGAACACGTTCTACTGCTCCCCCTCCTGCCAGAAGACCGCGTGGAAGAAGCACAAGAAGTTGTGCAAGGCGCCGACCACCCCTCAAGCCACCGAGGCCGAGCTCCGCAGTCTCCACAAGGGCATTTCCCTCCTAAATATGTGCATTCAGAGGCCTGGAGCTGGGGATGGGCCAACCAGCGTCGTGGTGGACTTCCTGTCGCCCGGTCCAGCGTATTGATAACATTAAACCACCGATTCATGAGAAATAATTGAAATTTTGCTATTTTTGGAAATTAGATGGTTCGCATCGTTATTGATGTTGTAAGGGTGGTGTAACTGCCCGCACCCGAGTCGCAGCATTCCAGGGTATCTACGCCGCATTAGTAGACACACCAGGAACGGTACACCACCACCCACCACAACACCCTTGCGCAGTTCCTCGTTTTCGACAAATCGACCTCCCGGAGCTGGCCGGCAGGCTGAGGAGGACAAGTTGAACGAGAACGTGCCTAATTCAAATTCAAATATTGCAAAATCTTTATTCCTTATATGGATCCAATATTAATATTTATCTAACTTTCTTGATTTTTTTTGGTTTGGCCGGCCGGAGCTTTTGGAAGGTCGTGATAATCCGTCCCAACCGCACTCCCCCCATCCTCCATACTTCCCAAACTGGGGAGCTCAATCTGGTGATCAACGCTGTTGGTTGTCGTTCCGATTGTTATTCCAATTCTTCCGTTCCTCAGCTTGCGATAGTCCGAGTCGTCCAAATCAGTTGTTGTCAATGGCTCATTCTCCTCAAACCCCCCTCCTCCCCGTTCCCGTTCATAGTCATTCCCCATGTGCATGTAGTTTTTGTTCTCGTTAATTGAACCTCCATTCAATTTCAGCAGCCAGTTCGGCTCTGCAACGACAACGACGTTCGTTACGGGGTTAGTGTGGTTGTTGTTGTAAGGTCAGTGGAACGATTTTGCGCAAATAAATAAAATTTTCCATTCCATTCACTCACCTCTCGCCAAACCAACCTTGACAAAAAACAGCCAAACCCCGAACGAAAACCCCCCCAGGATGATAAAAAAAACGGAATAGTCCACAAAGTCCCCCGCCTGTTCCGGTAAAACTGCAGGTTTCGGTATTTTCAGAAAGTCGTCTCTTACGGTAATTGCGTAAGGCTCCTTGAGGGCTATTTTCAAGTACGATTCTCCCCGTTTTAAATATGCCGCCTTTTCCCCGATGATGCACTCTGCCGCGGTTTTTGTCTTGTCGCAGCTCAGCAAGCCGTCCCAGAACGAGTCCCCCTCCTCGACCCCGACGTTGCTGCTGTTTTCGCCCAGCTCCAGCTCCAGCTCCAGCACAGTGCTCGGCGCTCTCTGAACGCTCATCGCCGGGCGGAACAAAACGTATTTCGCCGCCATGCTCTCCAGCGCGAAGTCCACAAAGTCGAAAGAGCTCGCCCCGAGCTGCGAGTTGAAGTCACCCGAGGGAAAGGGAAAGGGAGAGAAGTTCCGCTGTTCCACGGCCGTAAACGTCTCCAAGTCGTCGATCTCGGCGTACAGCAACGCGCTGTCGATGAAGTGCTGGTAGACTGAGCCGGTGACCGGGCCCAGGTAGGAAATTTTGCCGTCTATGCCGTCGAAGGGGGGTTCGGGGTTGGATTTGGGGTTGTCGTTGTTGTCGTTGGACTGACGGTCAAGGGTCCGGACGGAGGCCCAGACGCCACCCTTCCCGGAGCCGGATTTGGGGGACAGGGAAGCGCCAAGTTGAATTTGACGGAAGGTCAGGGATATGCTCCACTCCTCGAGCTTGTTGGAGAAGTACCTGAAAACGAGGGATTCCTCTTGGAACAGGCTCGAGTTTGGGCCAGCAGCTGATTCTAGAACGAGAGGACTTGTCAGGTGGTACACCTCAATCAGGTCGCCATTGGATTGGGGGTAGGGTACGATTGGGGAAGAGGGGGGGGGAGGGGATGAGGATGAAGAGGGATTCAATATGTCCTGATAGAAGTCAAATTCAGTTCGGGAGGAGAGGCTATTCGCAATGATAGCGGGGTTGAGGAAGAACTTTCCGTCGTGAGCGACCATAGAAAGCGGTGTTCTATCTAGTTGAATTTAGGTTATGCTACTGCTGTCGAAAGTTCAATTTCTTAACCAACACAGACCATCAGCCAGGGAGTGCTTCAAGTTTTATGGCTAACTATATCGACCCAATTCTGGTACCGCTTCTAGAGCCCGAAACTTGGACAATCCTTCAGACACTGGTGGAAGAGTTTTCCTCAGCCAACTTTGACTTCCTTAAACGTCGTCGTGATCTTCAAGCCCAGGTTGATGAATTCCACAAGAGTGCAAGTGCGAGTGCCACTGCGAGTGCCACTGCGAGTGCCACTGCGAGTGCCACTGCGAGTGCCACTGCGAGTGCCACTGCGAGTGCCCAACAACCTTCATACGTCAACTTTCTAAAATCGATAAGTTACATCACCCCCCCTCCCCCACCCTTTTCGGTGCCCACGCAAAACATCCATGAAGAACTCCTCATTCCCGCCCCTCAGCTTGTCGTCCCTGTAGATTCAGCCCGCTTTGCCATTAACGCGGCAAATGCCCGTTACGGCAACCTCTTCGACGCCATTTACGGCTCCAACATCATCCCCAAGAACAGCGACGAGCCGCACGTTGTTCGTGCGAACCGCGTGTTCAGCTACGTGAACGCCTTCCTGGACGAGATCTTCCCTCTCTCAAACCTGTCTTGGGCAGATTTGACAATAGACGCCATCACTTCCGATTTTTTGAGTTCCAACAGCATCACACTCAAAACAATAAGTCAATCACAGTCTCACCTCCTCCTGAACCATAACAAGCTCAACATTATCATCAAGATCGACGCAACCAGCCCCACCGGCATTCTCCACAAGTGCGGCATCGACTCGGTCAACATGGAGGCAGCGCTCACCGTGATTTTGGACATGGAGGACTCAGTCAGTGCCGTCGATGCGGAGGACAAGTTCCAGGTCTATTCAAACCTGTTCGGCCTGTTCGACGGTACGCTGAGCTGCGCCGTGCGAGGCGCGCAGAGGAAAATGCACGAGCCAAATGCGCATGGACTGCCACAAACCTCGCTTCTGCTCGTGCGAAACGTCGGAATGCACATGAGGTGAGCGCGAGCCTTGTAAAAGACGAGTGCGAAGCTCCGAACGAAATTGCTAACCTACATTGTGCTTATTATTATAAAATCGCCTCGCTTCGCTCGGCGTAGCATCGACTTCGTTAAGCACAACAGTGAACCTATCCCGGAGGCTTTTCTCGACCTGGTCATGACTGTAGCCGCAGCACTAAAAAACAAAACCCAAACCTACGCGAAGAGCATATATGTGGTGAAGCCCAAATTGCACGGGGCCGAGGAGGTTGCCTTCACCGTGAAGGTGAGCGAGCGAAACGAGCCACATACATACATACATACATACAGACAGACGGCACATCCACTACGAAGACTAAACTAAGACAAACAAACTTCTCTCGGCGCAGCTCTTCGAAAGGTGCGAGGAGCTCTTCGGGCTGGAGAGAAACACGATCAAAATCGGCATTATGGACGAGGAGAGGAGAACAAGCGTGAATTTGGCTGCTTGCATTTGGGAGGCTCGCGAGCGCGTGTTTTTCATCAACACTGGTTTTTTGGATCGGACGGGGAGCGAGATTCACAGCAGCATGTACGCCGGACCGATGATGCCAAAAATGCAAATCGAGGGAGCAACTTGGCGGCTGGAGTACGAGAAGCAGGTGAGCGGGGCGCAAGCGAAACGAAGCGAAGCGAGCAGCACACCCTCCTAACCCCGGCGCAGAATGTTGATATTGGATTAGAGACGAATTTGAACAAATGCGGCCAAATCGGGAAGGGAATGTGGGCTGTGCCGGATGACATGCTTAATCTGCTGAAGACGAAGGGCGGCGATCTTGAGGCTGGCGGGAGCACGGCGTGGGTGCCAAGCCCGACCGGGGCGGTGATTCACTCGATTCACTACCACTTGCGGAACGCAACTCTTGCGCAGGCCAGGATCAAGGCGATTCGCTCTCGTGATAATGATGAAAAAGATGGCTCCTTACTGAAGCTCCTCACCCCTCCAATTGCAAATGTGGCCTCGCTCACAGCGGATGTGGTCAGTGAAGAAGCGAAGACTGCGGTACAGGCCATTCTTGGCTACGTGGCGAGGTGGATCGACAAGGGGGTTGGATGTTCGAAGGTCCCGGACCTGGCGGGCGTTGGGAAGATGGAGGATCGTGCTACGCTGAGGATTAGCGCACAATTACTAATCAATTGGTTGCACTGGGGGATAATTAGAATTGAGTTTTTGGAGGCAATGTTTAGTGATTTGGCAAAAGTCGTGGAGGAGCAGAACAACGGAGAGGTGAAGCTGGGAGAAGGCGAGCTTGCAAGGGAGGCAGCGATGAGTTTGGTTTTAGATGCGGGAAAGGATGATGAGTACACCGAAAAAATTCTTCATCGATTTCGAAAGCAATATAAAAATAAGTGAAAATTTATAAAAAATCAATAATTAGTCCCGCCCATTCCTCCCAACAGCCCGTCCAACCTCCCATTCCAAGCCAGAGCCCTAACAGCACCCACCGTACCAAAGCCAATTGCGATCCTCGCACCGATCGGAAACCCGCCCTGAATCAATCTATGGATATTGAACTGGCATTGCCAAACGTGGAGTTCTCTCATACCAACGTAAGCACCAGCGCCGCAAAGGGAAGCAATCCCATAACTTTGACACCCGTCTCTTACGTCACCGAGACTGACAGCTCGCCCGATTAGCAAGTCGCGAAGAACACCACCGAAGGCTATTGTAATCCCCAAGGAGGCGGAAATCAAAGGGTGAAGGTTATTGACGATTCCGGTTTGACCAGCCGTGACTGCAAGTGCGGAAAGCGCAATGGTTTCAAGGCCGTACCGAAAGGCGTCCGGAGAACATATTCGAGGTATGGGTGTGGGTGTGGGTGCGGGTGCGGGAGAAATTTTGAAATTGACAGAATTTGGATTTTTTTCCTCGAAAAATTGCTCGCAGACTGGCCATACGTAAAAGCCTACCAACGAAGAGGTGACAGTGGCAAAAAGCATTGAAGGGGTTCGCACCCAAGCAACAACCCCACCAACCAAGAGCGCGTTGATCGTGCCACCGCCCAGCGCGGTTACAACCCCAACAACAGTTGAACCAACGACGTGCATGCCGTGATCTCCGGCGAGGTGGGCCCCGGTGAGCGCAAAGAAAGAAATACCCAGAAACGTTGTTTTCCGGAGCAGATCTTGCCCCAGTGCACCATCATGCGACTTTAACACGTACTCCCCCATTGTTATTTTCTCAGCCTTGGCAATGCTCCGCTTCGAAACAAGCTTCAACCAGGCCGATTCGGTCATTGCGACACCATCGCATTGCTTGATGTCGTTGAGGACAGCCAGGCGCTCAGCTTTCGACAAGCGTATGCCGAGATCTTTGGACCGCTTAGTCACAAAATCGAGAAAAGTGTTGTTGCTGCAGGATGGGGTTGGAAGGCTGACTCTGGGGAGGGTTCGGAGCATTGCTGAGTCGATGATGGATTGAGTCAACCTCTCCTCCAGCCTCCAAACTACTACTAAGGACGACTTTGGGAGGAGGTTTGGCGCCCAACAAAGGACGACGTACAAATATATATGAGGGAAGAAATTTTTTTAAATTATTTTAGTAACGTTCCACCTTGACATCCGTCGGATCAATATGGCAACCAATGAGCACCACGAGTTGATCAAGAAGCGTGATTGGTCCGCGATTCGTGATGTTATGGTTGACCCAGATAGGGAGGATGACTTGCTAGTGAAAAAGTACAAGGAGAGAGACGAGCATGGACGACTGCCACATCATTGGATGGCAGCGAAAGCTCAGACACACACACATACTCTTGCCATTGTGGGCGTGATGTCGATTTGCTACAATCCAGAGGCCCTCACCACACGAGAGACAAGGAAGGCAAAACTCCCCTCGACATTGCCTGTAGGAGTGGAGCCTGTGCTGAGATCATTGGCTTGCTCTCCCTCACTCCCGAGGAAGCTCAATCGTTGGGTGAGGAGGGGATGGCCCGCTTGTACGCACCAGTGGCTTATTGGAGGGATGAGATGCATGGGTGGATCAAATCACGATCGTATGCAGACTGCCACAAGTTCATCGATGAGCACGATGACGAGTTGGTGCGTGAAGTGCTCAAATACATCAATTCTAATCTTCTTCTAGCGGTTGCTATGGATAGTCAGGTATACAGCGAGTCCCTCGTGTTTCTTGCTCTTCGAATGATCCATCGGCACCCACTTTCCCTTTTTGCCAGAGATCCTCATGGTCAGCTAATTGCTCAATATGCTGAGCACCCCCAATTCAATGCGTGCCATGAGATTCTGTCAGTCCTTTCATTAGAACCCGATGAAATCACCGCCACTCCCTTCCCCACCCTCCTCCGACAACACCTCCCCACGCAGTTTGTCGATGAGGAGGTCTTCGGCGTCTACAATAACGCTTGCACGTTCATCAAGCACATGAAGTACGACAAAGCTGAGCTGGTCGAGGTGGAGGACATGCTGAA